>JACCGJ010010697.1:0-12109 GCA_013407085.1 Atriophallophorus winterbourni | reverse complement strand
CCAGTTCTGTAGGCATCAAGGTCCAGCTGAAGATGTCGGCAGTCTTCAGTTGTGCCGTTGGTACTTGTGTCCACAGCTTGATGTCATCCGCAAAAAACAAGATTGCCTGCGAACAAGTTTCGGTTAAGCGTTTACATAGATCAGGAAAAGAATTGGTCCAAGCACTGATCCCTGCGGCACCCCACTCGTTAATGCAATGGGTCGTGATAAAGCACCGTCAACCCTTACTCGAATGACACGGTCGCGGAGATAATCCTCAAACCAGGCTAGTAATGAACCCTTGATGCCACATTGCTCCATTTTTTGTAGTAACAGACTGTGGTTGACACGATCAAATGCTTTGGACATATCAAGATAACACGCGTGTATGTTGATACCTTTGTCTACAGCTTGTGTCCAGTCATCGAGGGAGAGCAGAAGGTTTGAAAGGTAAGGGTGTCTTTTTCTGAAGCCGTGTTGTTCGACTGCGAGCAAGCAATTGTCTTCCAGATGTTTTGTGACGCTCTTTGCAACGAGGCGCTCCATTACTTTAGATATCACCGGTAGTAGTGTTACTGGTCTATAGTTGGATACTTCGGAACGGTTTCCTCCTTTGTAGATTGGGGTAATGATGCCATTCTTCCAATCCCATGGAACGAAACTTTGGGTTAAAGAGAGATTAACACAAGTAGGTCAGGGGTGTACACAAGTAGAAGCACAGTTTTGAGGATCTGCAGGTCTAATTTCGTCAGATACGGGGAGATTTTTTCGGTGAGATTAGCAATGTCGGCGGACACTGATCCCCAGGGTAATAGTTAGTTGTTGTAAAACATTTTCGGGTGAGGTGACGGGAGTTAAGGGGCAGGTAACGGTGTTCCGTGGGCTGAAGACAGTGGAGAAGAAATGGGCTAGAACTTCGGCAGATTCCGATGCTGTGGTTGTTGTTCCATCACGCGTCTTTAAAGCAGCAACCCCTGGTTTCACCCTAGACCGGTTATTTATGATCTGATAGAGAATTTTGGGGTTTTATTCCATTTTGTTGAGTAAATGGTTTTGATAGTTCAGTTTGTCCTCAACAACAAGTTTGTTTACCTTGTTTCTCAGCAACCGAAATGTCTCCCAACTCTCAACAGTGGTATCTTGTCGATGAGCCCGCCATGCAGCATTACGCAAAGTTAACCATTTTCGTGTTCGACTACTCAGCTTGAACGTATATCCATTTTTTTTGCACCTTTGAAACAAAATGAGAGTGCATTTCAACGGCAGATTTAATTTTGTTTATCATCCACTGCCACTGATCGTGCACGCTGTCGGACTTAAGGCCAGGGTCTGTGGTGTTCTTGAGAGTAGATTTAAGTTGTATTTATTATCCACCGTCTTCAACCATCTCTAAAATGGATTCCTTAATTAATGCGTTTATAAAAGCATCTCTACACCACACGAAATATAAGCTAATTGCTGGTGACTTCAACATGCCAAAATTGAACTGGCACGGTTCTGCACATCACAGCTGCTATACACCTTTTACTAGAACGATTGACTTACTAGAATATAAACAATTTATTGACTAACCTACAAGAAATGACAATATCTTAGACCTAGTCTTCACTCTGAACCTTATTCCAGCTAACCTGAAGGTAATTTCATTATTCCTTAACAGTGACCATAGAATATTATCATTCCAAATATTATGCGCCACAGCTTCTGTCAATTATTTGCAACCATCTAATAATAAGCATACCTACAACTACATTAGTTCAGTTCAGTTCAGTTAGCACAGGACGATATGTGGCAGTCGCCAATCGAGCGTCCAGAATACTTCCGGTGGTAAGCCAAAAGAGCGTCCACCACTTCGAATAGTAGGTTCAATATTCTTCTGGTATGACTTTGGCTGGAATGCAACAGAAAAACTCCCTCACCCAACAGGGGAGGAGAGGCATTAGTGCGTTCCAACGACAAATTGAAGAACAACTATAAAATTAGGGATAAAAATTTGGAAACACAGAGCGCCAGATCGAGTCTAGTCTATCTTTGAAGCATGTTACTGAAGTAGAACAAACTACCTCTTCGGGCAGACAGTTCCAATGATTCACTACCATTTCGCTAAAGAAGTGCTTACGTGCATTAGACCTGACATGTTGTTTTGCCAGTTTCAGTGAATGGCCTCGAGTACCTACCACTGGCGCAAGAACATACATATCAGCCGGATCAATAGAACTAAAGCCTCTAACGATTTTAAAGGTCTCGATCAGATCCCCACGTAGTCGCCTTCTTTTTAGCGAGAAGAGATCTAGACTCAACAGGCGTTGTTCATACGACTTCCCAGATTGCCCTTTAATCATACGAGTAGCTAGGCGCTGAACACCTTCAAGCGTGGCAATGTCCTTTTCCAAGTAAGGAGACCAAGCTTGAACGCAATACTCGAGATGAGGTCTAACTATCGCTTTATACAATGGGATGAAAACCTCCGGGGACCTGCAGGATAAGACTGATCGGAGGCGAAAGAGCTGGTTCCTAGCGCGTTGTGCAGCAGCTGCACATTGATCAGCCCATTTAAAGTCCGCTGAAACCGCAATACCTAACTGGAATCTACTGTCAGAATTCAATAAACCAGAAGACTGGAGCCGATTCTTTCTCTCTAGTGATTTCACAACAGTCTCTTCAACATTTCATTCACAATTGAAAGGGTTACTTATGAAGGCATCATATAAGCTCATTAGGCACTCAAAATTACCGAAAGCCCAGAAAATAGAAAAGAAAATGATGAAACTACATTCCGTTGCTGTAAAAACACATGACATATTAGCCCTTCTTCGTTCTTATGAACTATCAAGAAGTCACAGATATGCTTTAGTTAGCACGCTTAGAGCCGACGAAAACAAAGCACTTTTAAGTCAGGATAAGCCGAAATCACTAAATAAGCTTTTCAAGTTAAGATCATTCAACTCACCCAGCAACACGGATTTCATTATCAAATATTGTAATTCATCCGCCGTTGAAACAATTGTTAGATCACCTGATGCTATCTGCGAAGAATTCCTTCTGTACTTCAACTCTACCTACAACAGTTCAAACTACGTTCACATAACCAGTCATCTTCCTTCGCCGAATACACTCAATACTCTGAGTATAAACCTGACTGACATAAATAAATTATGTCATCAATCAACTGTCAGTCTTAAACCTGACACAGCAGGCATACCTTCTGCCATATGCAAAATGGGTGGTAAAGACTTTCAACTTCTCCTGCTTAACCTATTTAACGCATCTATCGAATCTGGTACCTTTCCGATAGAATGGAAACACTCGATTGTTATACCTAGATACAAATCTGGCTCAAAACACTAAGTTACTAACTAACTACCAATAAATCATGCAGTCTTCTTATCAAGATTATTTTAAAAAATTGTAAAGAAAGCTATGCTTGAATACCTGACACCCAGTTTCTTTTCTAAAGCACAGCACGGATTCCTTAACAAAAGATCCTGCATTACTTGACAGCTAGAATACTTAGACTGCATCACAAGTTCAATTGAAATTGGCTTTTCAGTTATAGTTGTCTTCCTTGATACAACCAAAGCTTTCGACACATTACCGCATAACCTATTACCATCTTAGCTAAGTTCATTTGGTATAGGTGGCAATCTTCATTCTTTGCTCACTTCTTTTCTTACAGATCGCACATACTGTGTTGAGGTTTATGGTCACAGATCGCGCACCTTGCTGATTCCAAGTAACGTGATACAAGGCAGTGTTTTAGGTCCATTACTTTCTCTCCTATACATAAATGATGTACATACAGCCGTCTCTCATAGCAAACTATTCTTGTTTGCAGACGACACGAATGTAGTAATTTCCTTCCCATCTTCTGAAACACAAACTTACATTGCCAGACCAAACAAAGATTTGGATGCATTATCCAAATGGGGTAAAATTAATGGTCTCTCATTTTCTGTAGAAAAATCTGAGTTCATGCCTTTGAGATGTACAATTCCTGATAACTCAATCCTTCTTAATGGTTATCCTATTCAAATTATCGATTGCACACGTGATCTTGGGTTCAAATATTCAGCATCGCTTACATTCAACGAGCATATTCATCACGTGATCTCAAAGGCAAAGCAGAGTGTTAATATGATTCATAAGTTCTTTACTCTCCCACACTGTAAGTTAGAACTTTATGAATTTTTCACCATACCCCTCTTTGATTACTGTAATATAATATATAGCAGTATAAATAAAACCGATACCATCCTTTTGAAAAAAGTACAACGTACTCTTATCAAATCAATCACCGGATATAGCTTGAATCAATCATATAGAGAAAGATGTAAGCAGCTCAAGCTAGAACCACTACGGTTCCGTAGAATTAGACACAACCTAATACTGTTCTTTAGAATAATATCTTCTGATAATATAGATATAAATTCGTCTATTCGCTTTCGACAAGGTTCTAGATATAATTTAAGAAATCGAGATAACCCAGTGGAATTACTCAGATCCTGTACGAAATTAAGAAGTAACTTCTACCTAAATAAATACGCTAAACTCTGGAATATTCTTCCGAAAAACATAAGACTTTGTACCTCACTATGTGATTTTAAATCACATCTGAATTCATTTCTCACAGTTGAAAAATCAATGAAACTTCTGAACCTGGATGTCTCATTAGATGAACTATACAATCATGGCATTACTGGATATTAACAGTGATATCAGTTTTTCAACTTTCATAATGAACAGTCACTCCGTGCTTTAGTATTTATTTTCCAGATTACCTCTTTACATCCATATGAAGATTTCCGGCTCACAAACGAGGCAACACTGCGATGCCGAATCTTCTACGAATACCCACAAAGAGACTCTCGATTCAAAACATATATTCGACAATAATAATGTGTTCCAACTGAACATTTTTGAAGATTCTGACTCGTCGAGATTCCTCACATCTTCGATGTTCTGGTCCATCGTTCTTTGATATTCTTCGTGTCATTTTTCCCCTCACCCGATTTTCTTTTCATACAGAATTTCTGTCAAACTGATTGATTATCATTTACCTGGACCATTTTAACGAACGAAAAATTATAAGCACGTATGACCTTGAAAATGTTAATAACTATTGGCCATTTTTTATGCTTCATGTATACAAACAACTTTGATAATTATCGATCATGCTTAACATGCCTTGGAATTCCAAGAATAAAATATTCATTTATTCATTTATTGTTGAGAAAACTTGAAACCTGTTTAAAAGTTCCATAAGATGCTGTGCGGACGAAAATTCACATTGCTCACAGACCACAAGCCGCTATTAACAATATTTGGATCCAAGAAGGGCATCCCTATATAAACAGCAAGTCGCTTACAACGTTGGGCTACGTTACTTTCGGGCTATCAACTTGATATAAAGTACATACGAACTGAGGCTATCGGACAGGCTGATGCCCTCTCACGCCTTATTGATGCGAACAAAGTCGAACCCGAAGACGCAGTGATCGCCGCCCTCACCGCAGATATTGACGGGGCCTCCTCTCCTACTCACTTGGGAATATCACTCAAAGATGATAAAAAACGCAACAAAATCTGATCCAATACTTCAACGAGTATTATCCTACTTGCAAAAGGGATTGCCAAAGAAATGTCCAAACGGTGAGTTGACCCCATATTTCCGACGAAGGAACTCACTTTCGCAGACAGACACTTGCCTTTTCTTCGCGGATCGAGTTGTGATTTCAGAGGGCTTACGTGAACGTATTCTACGTCAGTTTCACCGTGGTCACTCCGGGATAAACCGAATGAAAGCATTAGTACGAAGTTACGTCTTCTGGCCCCAGTTTGACCAACGAGTAGAAGATCTTTGCCGGTCTTGTTCCAAGTGTGCCGTGATAGCAAGACTTCCTGTCAAGACCGAACTACACTCTTGGCCGCAGCCAATAAAACCGTTGTCACGTGTGCACGTTGACTTTGTTGGTTCGTTCAGAGGAGTGCATTTCTTCGTCATGGTGGATGCGTACAGCGAATGGCCAGAGGTAACTATGATAAAACAAACTTCTGCAGCTCAGACAGTTCGAACGATGAGACGAATCTTCACTCAGCATGGTATCCCAGAAACTTTGGTGTCTGACAACGGGTCTCAATTTACCTCCAAGCTGTTCACAGAATTTTGCATTTAGAATGGAATAAATCATATCAGAACGGTACCATATTACCCTCAATCCAATGGGCAGGCTGAAAGATTTGTGGACACTCTGAAGCGAGCCCTTCAGAAGGCTGAATCCAAAGGACCACTGGATCGCATTCTAGATCAATTCTTCTTCAGTTACCGGATTACACCAAACCCGAATTCACCGAATGGTCAATCCCCAGCAGAATCTCTCATGGGACGAAAACTCCGGGCTACCTTTGATGCAATATACCCCAGACCTCCGATAAAGTTGATCCCAAATCGGAAGATGAAAAATCAATACAACCGACGCCATGGCGCTCGTCGAAGATCATTCAGGCCTGGGGAACACGTATGGATTACATGCCTTCGACAACACGTATTGGTTTGGAAACCAGTTGTCGTAACGAGAAGACGCGGCAATGTATTGTACGAAGTCATGGCCGATAGAAAGCAGATTGTTCGGCACGCAAACCAAATGCGAACAAGACCTCGCCCAAAAGAACCATCTGTTCCCAGTCACAGTCTTAACGAACTACTGCAAGTAGACCAACCTATCAGCACTGATGAACAAAGGCAAAGAGTCGACAACCGTCTTGCTGAACAACATCGCACAAACGAGACAGCAGAGAGAAGATACCCAACACGAAGAAAAACAATGGTTCAACCATTTCAAATCGATCCAAGAAACAAGGCGTACATAGACTGAAGGTGAACGTCCTTTTTTCGCAGGGGGAGGTGTCAAGGTCGTTCAATCTAGGCACGTCAAAACTCGCATTGCTTTGGAAGTATTGATCGTTTTTAATCAATTGAACATAGCTCGCCGATTTGAATCAATATAGCAGCTTGGCTTCAGTAGCTTGGCTTCACTTTCGTTCATCTAGTTGGTTAATTGTACATATATATAAAAATTAGCTGTAAATAAATCGAAGCATTCTGTCAGTTGTCTTCTACCAATTTCGTGAGTGTTGGGTCAGCCGGAACTCGCTCTAAAAACACAACACACAACGTGATCACTTTTTCCTAGTGAAGTGAGATAATCTACCTGGCGAACCATTTCTTCGCTTGAATAGATAACGAGATCCAGGATCGCAGGTAAGCAGCCCTGACGGAATCTTGTGGGCTCATTGACATGTAGACTCATGGCATGCATATAAGACCATTCGATGAAGTCCTCAGACATCTTATCAGATGAACAGCACTGGTTCAGCCAAGATATATCTGGTAGGTTGAAATCTCCAACTATAAGAACCTGGGACCCAAGTGTGTGCAACAAACGGAGATTGCCAAGCAAATTTTGCATGTCCTGAGGTCCTGCTTGCGGGCTCATATAAGCGCATGGTATAAACATTGATTGCTTGTAAGATTTAACGATACATGAGCTAATCGGACGTTGTGCGTGCTGAGCCTAACGCTCGATTCTGAAGTTCGAAAACCTAGTCTCAGAAAGATAGCAACTCCATCCCCGTTTAGTTCACCTGGTCTATCACATCTGACCACAGAATAACAACTACAAATTGAGTCAGGAATATGGTCAGTTGCAGATAGCCAGGTTTTGGACAGTGCTATTACATGCGGTTGTAACTCATGCGCTAGGATGGAGAGTTCAGACCATTTATTTCGGATACTACATGAGTTTCCGTATATCACTGTGGCGACGGTGTCTCGCGATATATTCACACTTAGTCCATGTTGATCCTTGGGCGTAATAACCAAGGAGTCAGCACGTTTTTTGGTGTGCTGCTTAAGAGAGTGGATTCGCCTTGCGCGGCCTGAAGTTCTGCCGTACCTTGAAGGTCGCTAATCACGAGCTGTGGAATTTCAGGGACAATACGGTGATTATCGTTTTCATCCCCAGATCCATCCGTGATTTCCATACTTGACAAAGAGCCATTATTTTCTGAAGAACAGCGCATTCTGTTATAATTTACATCATAACGTGAATTCTTTGACCTATCGGATTCCTTCTTGTCGTCGGGCACGACAACATGTTTCGCTTTGTTAGTTTCATTTAAAACAATGTAACTTGCACGCTCTGGTCACGCTCAGACTGCGAGAGAAATTTAACTGAAAGTGGTCTTGGAGAGTAGCTAGACTCACTTTTGGCACCCTTCCACACGCCAATACGATGAACACGCCTTAGTGTCGTATCTGGGCGCATACCAACCTTACGAAGCAGATTTCTTATACTTACTTTACTTCACTTTAGTGCGACTATCTCCTCCTGGAGGATGAGTCGGCTTCATTGACGTCACGGATTGCAGCCGCCCACGCTCGGCGGTTAGTAGCGAGATCCGCGCAGATTGTAAGCCAGGTCCGGTCCCACGTGCGCCATCCGTAAACCGATCGTAGACCAAGCAGCTCCACGTCCGATCTCACGGTGGCGAGCCAAGTCTTCACTTGTCCTCCGCTACGACAACGCCATTCTGCGCAGGGTGTCGGTGATAGTGTCATCCTGGTTAGTTCAGCGTCCGAGCGTCTCAGGATGTGGCCAAACCATCTCAGTCGGTGTTTTCGCAATATCGAACTCAGGCGAGGGATATCAAAACAACGGTGGCGAACCTCGTCATTCGTTACCCGCTCATCCCATCGAACATTGAGGATGCGTCGGAGACACCAGTGGTCAAAAACCTCTAGTTTCTGCATATTCTTCACCCGCAAAGGCCACGTCTCGCATCCATAAGTGAGAACTGGGCGAATCGCCGCTCTGTAGACGCGCAGCTTTGTACGTCGGCTGATTTCTCTACGGCTAAATAGAACCCAACTTAGTCGCGAAAACGCCGTGCGCGCAGCTTGTACACGAGTCGGTATCTTATCCCTGGCTTGGCCTGACGGTAGCACGCACGAACCAAGGTAACGAAAAGTGTTCACCATCTCCAAGTTCTCGCCACCAATCTTGAGAGGCGGATGAGGTCCAGTGGCGGTGGTAAAATACTTGGTTTTGCGCGTGTTGATTCGTAGCCCCAGCATAGAAGCAAATGAGCTGAGGCGTTCCAGGGTGGACTAAAGCGTTTCAGGATCATCCCCCAAGATTACGATGTCATCGGCATACTCCAAATCGGCAATCGAAACGCTCGGACTCAGTATCACACCGGCGTAATCTGAAAGCGCCTGCTTCATTGTCCAATCGATCGCGAAGTTGAATAGCACAGGGGACAAAGGGCACCCTTGCCGGACACCAGTCCTAATGAAAACGTCGAGGACATCATTCCGTATGCGCGTACGCGGCTCTGCGTGAATGAATAGTACGCTTGCATCATGTGCACAAGTTTCTCCGGCATACCATCTGCAAGCATTACGCTCCACAGCGAATCTCGGCCGACGGAGTCGAAACGACAGTAGCAAGTAAATTTGACTGAGAGTCAAATTTTCTAGTGTCTACCTCTTTACGACCTGTCTGTGCCTTGTTCCTACTTTTACGTGGCTTCGAAGGCTTAGAAGATGGGGTCTGTGATGTGACATTTGGCTTGGCCGCTTGATCCGGTGCCTTAACCTTTTTAGTCCTTTTGCGTGACTTTGTAGGCTTGGGATTTTTACTCACCGTAATTTCTTTGGAGTTCGTTGTTTGTACCGCTGGGCTAGCAGTGATTCTCTCACGTACAACTTCAGCAAAAAAAATCTATCCACACTAACCTTAGAAGCTGTGTTGTATTGCCGAGAACGAGCACTTTAGCCTTTTCGGAAAATGCTTTTTTAGCTGCCCATTGGCACTCACTACATATCCATTGGAGCGAACGGTGAGTAACATAAACCTTATAGTGCTCGGGATGTATCCCTGAACACGTCGGATGTGCCCATCTTTTGCAAGTATTACACTCAATACCATTTAATACTTTTCTGCAACAAGATTTTTTAGGCACTTGTTGGCAATCATAATAAAGAAAATATTTGAAAAGTGATTACAGCAAATAAATTTCACAGACGAAATAGACTTCGCGTTATGATGTTCAGTTCAGTTTGCACAGGACAGTATGTGGCTAACGAGCCAATCGAGCGTCCAGCATTTCTTTCGGTGGAAAGCTGCAGAGAAGCAACCACCACTGCCAAAGCGTTTTTTCTTATTGTGATTTGGATATCCTCGACGATCGCGCCGCCAAGGGATAAGCCAATCGAGAGTCCAGAATTTCCGTCTGTGGAAAGCTTCAAAGGAGCGCCTACCACTGCCAAAGTTGGTATCCTCGTCGTATGCGAAGGTACGTCCGATGTTTTCCAAGCCGTCCTTTGGTCCCAGAATTTGTAGCTGCGACTGAGAAAAACGGAAAGGGTTTCTCTTCACCAAGCCGGTGAGAGGTAAGCTATGGAAAATTGGTGCGTACATTTAAAACATGACATTTAAAACGAGGCATTATATAACAGGATTTTTTTAAATTGTGGTCAAGACCATATAATTTCAAAATGAACAAAAAATGGACAATTCTGACGACAGACAACCTGCATATTCACGGGAAAAAGTCTGGAAAAAGCCCAAGCCACAAGGCATCTAAACCTCTTTTGAATGCACCTATTGATGTGCAAGCTATTAGTTCCTCAGGCAGCTTGTTCCAGAAGCTTACCACTCTTTCACTGAAAAAGTGTTGCCTAAGATTCAGACGGCTGTGGTTTTTCGCGAGCTTCAATGTATGTCCTCTAGTTGAGGGGTTGATCGCTCGAGAGAACAGGATTTGACAGCCCTCGTCGCCTAAGCCTTTCAGGATTTTGAAAGTTTCTATGAGGTCACCCCGTAGACGCCGACGCCAAAGGGAGAAGAGACCTAAAGAAATTAGACGTTCTTCGTAGGGTTTCCCAAACATACCTTTAACCATTTTGGTAGCCAGTCGTTGGACTCTCTCTAATAGTAATATGTCCTTTTGAAAGAAGGCGCTCCAGGCTTGCACGCAGTATTCTAAATGCGGCCTGACAATCGCCGTATATAAAGGGATAAACACTACCGGCGTCTTACATGTCAGAACGGATATAACGTATATAACATTGAATCCGAGGCACCCAGAAATGCAGAAAGACCTCGTAGACAAGGATAACATCAATAATAATGTGTTATTAACAATGTAAAAATGACATTTAACATATGAATAATGTTAAGTGATTCAACGTCTTCACTACACTGTAAGTTTATATTCATTTGCACTGTGAGAGTTCATGGCCGATAAGTCAATCGAGCGGCCAGAATTTCTGACGGTGAAAAGCTCCTAATGGAGGCACTCCAGTGCCAATATTCGTTCCTGTATTCTTTAGAATACTCGTCGTATGTGACCAGCGTTAATACATCAAACGTAAACAAGACCGTGCTTCCGTACACGGGTATTATAGCTTTGACTAAAAAAAAGTTTCTTTCTACCAATCCAACGAGATGTTAGCTTCGGAAAAATTTGTGCGTACATTTATAACGTGACTTTAAATATTTGCGGTATTTTAATTTTTCGTGGAGTTCCTTTTTCAATTGTAGTGAAAAGTGTAAATAATTAAATAGGAAAAACTTCCCATGTTGAACAAAGTTATACGTGAATGCCACTGTCACATAGGGTCTGTACAAATTCGGGTTTAGTGATCTTTGAAACAATGGATAAGTGGTAAACAAAGTTATACTTGAATGCCACTGTTACAGTTAGTGTGAAATCATTGATTTCATTGAATGACTTTAAAGGTTTTATCCCTGATGCTCGAATTCGTTAATCTGACATTTCAACTCACGTCGTTTAATGAGATTCTTTACTGATCGTCGGAGTTTGCTGCATTCCAGTCAGATATGGCACCACAAAACCAGTTTAGTGATTATTCATTGTAATGAAATCGGTCCACCTTTTTGGGTTTAAAATTTCCGAAATTACTCAACATTGAATTTTTGTCCACATGTTTATCATCAAAATATGACTCTTATAAAATAAAAAAATTAATTACGTAAATACCCGCGTATAGGACGCACTTTTTCTTCTTAATAAGTCGCCCATAAATAAAATCTCAGGTGCGTCT
>JACCGJ010010696.1:0-13145 GCA_013407085.1 Atriophallophorus winterbourni | reverse complement strand
TTTTTACTAAATCGATAATATAGAGTGAATGCATTTATATTTTAAAAAATCAGAATTGTGTTATCACTAATTTAGCAAATAAATTCTCCTGTTTGTGTTATTCTGGTCTAAAATTTACTTTCGGTGCCCGATTGTATTGCATCGAAATTTGAACTCAATCCCTAACCCACATGAGTCTAAGCACAAGTATATAGATTTAGCACATGGGCTTAAACTCAATATTCACATTCGCATACAGTTCAATCACATACCCACGCGCCACTACTGGTTTCGTGATGCTTGCTCTCATCAGGTAGGAACAGTAAGATCAAGATAAGCTTGGATTGAAACAGCGGCGAAATTATAGTCTACGTTTCAACATTGAAGCTACCGTTTGTATAGGCAGGCACGACAACATGCTGTAACACACAGCTGAATCGCTCAAACGTTGCATCATGGTCATTTCACGTTGACGCCATTTGACATGTTCCAAGTATTCATGATTCAAGAATTCACGTAATAAAATATTTATCGCTGTACAACAGCATAAGATATTCGCACAAGGAAAAATATAAGTATTGAGGCATGAATGCATAAATGTATCCAGTTTGATTCTGAAAATACTTTTAATAGATAATCAAACAACGTCTGGGGGTAAAAAGTTCAACAAGAAGCGAAAACGCATAGAAAAGAGCAATCGATGGCAGTTCCGGTGAGAATGTAGCATATCCTATGCCAATGAGTGAGTGCGAGTAGTATGGCTCCATCGGAGGCTAAATAGACGCCCCGGAGAATGAATCTTTAAGTTCAGTAATTTTTAAGTAAGGATTAAATCCGATTGAAGTCCTCTGCGAGGCAGTTTATCCAAATTATGATGCACCAATCGATCATCATGGGCGAGGTCGTGTAGAGAGCCCCCCATTTTATTTGTTCCGCGAGCAGCTTAATGTCCTGCATAGAATGTTCTACACGATCAAACGCCTTTGATATGCCCAGGTAACACAAATGCAGGAAACCAGCCTCATCCACTTCCCGCGTCCAGTCGTTCATTGTCACAAGTAGGTATTTATAAAAAAATACAATTGTACAGATTTGGAGGTAAGATCGCGGTTTATTGACTTTTCATTGCGAGAGAACTATTTCTTTTCTGTGTGAAAGGCAGAGAGAATTGAAGCCACGAATCAAGGTGAGTATCCGTTTCCGAATTGTGACGATCTTGAACTTTCGTTTTCGGTGTGACAGGATTTGTAGACGCGTTGAAACAAAGCTGCCGCTGTGTGGGTATCGTTTTATAATCCGAAGCTTATTGAAACGATTTGATGAATGGTGGACTTCCGAATATACATTTTCTGAAGTAATAGGAACATCCATCTACTTTTTCCCGTACAATAAAGCCTCTGCTAAATAATTAATTACTAAATAAACGCAATTTCTATTTATTGTTGGTCATTATTATGTGCCCGGATCTGACAGAAGTTGCTTTTGCCCCTCAGTCGAGGGACATATAATAATATAAAACTATAAATTGAAATTGCGTTAATATAGTAATTAATAATGTAGCACTGTTTTATAGTACGCGGATAATTAGATGGATGTTCATAGTAATTGAGAAAATGTATATTCGAAGTCTGCCATCCATCATATCGTTTCCAATAAGCTTAGGATTAGAAAAAGATACCCACACCTCGGCAGCTCTGTTTCAATGCGTCTACAAATCCTGTCACACCAAAAACGAAAGTTCGAAATCGTCACAATTCTGAAACAGATACTCACCATAATTCGTGGTTTCTATTCTCTCCACTTCCACACAAAATAGAAATAGTTCTCTCGCAATGAAAAGTAAATAAAACTCGTTTTCACCTCCAATTGTGTACTCTTGTATTTTCACTAAATACAACGGATCCGTCTGAAATGAGGAAAACAAATAAAGTTACATCCGTTGATATGTTAAACTCGAAATGAATAGTATAGCAGTTAAAACCAATATTAGCATTTTGAATATATAGCAATAACGGTTGCGAATGACATGAGAGATTGGACGCACCGAAAACAAACTGCTACTAGTTTGGTATATGCGATATTCGTCAAAATAATAATCAGACTGCTTTAATAGTTGACCATGTTGTATCTCAACCAACCAGGATTCGTTCATTGATTTTTCAATTCAGATGTGAAGTTGAATGCGTGCATTGAACTCAACAATGTTAGAACATTCACATAAAGAATGCATTCTATGGGTGGCCTCTCTACCCCACCAGCGATAATAGCTGGGTATTTTTATACGGCATACTGTCTTTCTCTCTATCATGTAATGTATCCATTTCCATATATTTGCATGCTAAGCGTGTAACTGGATTTGTATAGCGGAAACCTGAGACAAAGTATAATACTAAAAGTAAGCTGACCATTCCTGAAAGTGCTTTCTTTGAAGGTGCATATTGCTTATGGAGTCCTAAAAGCTATGTTACGTGTCACTCTCTGAATAACTGCTATCCTAGCCCAATACCTTTAATTATTTTGTTTGAATATTGAGCAAAATCACGATACAATTCACATTGGACCATTTCCAATCAATGTGATGTTCTCAGGCATGTCACTCGATTAGGCCAAATAGGTTTTTGTTGTAATTGATGTTGTTGTCATCCTTCGGCCGATGTCCGACATGGATGTACATTACATGTGCACCATTGCTTCATATTCAACAGCGTTGGAAATGACGAAACATTCCTATTCCTGAGTTATTATCACTTCCACATCAATCACAGCGATAGCCATTTACTCGGAAGTTTGGCTTCACTTGTACAGTGAGTGCGTGATCTAAAATCAGCAGCCGTGAGCAGTAATCGATCTTTCACAGCGTTAGCGTTGGTGTCATAAAGAATAAAACACACCGAATCGTTGATTGGTTGAAAATGGGACACTATTCCTAATCAGTGAAACATATTTCAACTCACTGGTCGACCATCTGGTTCAGACACATGTGCCTAAACACACGCAGATGAGGTTTAAACTCATGACCATGAACGAAAATACTCATTTGCATGCATTTCCCTCGCACACACCCATGGCCGGTTTCGTGCTGTTTGCACACATCAGGTAGGGTGAGCAAGATCAGGATTCGAGTGCTCTTGAAACATATTCAATCACGTGTGCCCATATACATGTAGATTGTGATTTAACTCATGATCATCAACACAAAGGCTTATTTGTACGTACTTCCATCACACACACACACCACGAAATGTGATTGCAGTCGTTGATCGTACCAATCTTTAGCAACAGTGGCATGCAAGCACAAATTGTTTCTTTTTTCCGTTATCATCCACTTTTGATAAAGAAGAGAGCGGTGTCAACGGCCTGCAGTTTTCGACATCAGAAAGGCAGCCACCTTTGTAATTGTGTTATTTGTCGCACGTTCCAGTCGTTCTGTGCCACTCCAGCTTAAAAGCAAATGAATAAACATGCCAGATCAATATCCAGACTATTGCACATGACTGGTTTTGAGCAGCATTGGATTTATGCCATCTGGTCACAGAGGTCACTGAGTCTAACGAAACTGAGCAATAAACATGTTCATTCCTTTACGAAATAATGTGTATTTTTTAGTATTTTAGTATTATGTTTTCCGATTGTGACACTGAATCATGTTGAGAAGAAGAAGAAGAAGAAGAGAAGAAGAGAATGACTTTATTCGTGTACACGAATTTTCAGCAATACATTAATTTCTCCACAAAATACAAATATGATAAATTGTATAAAGTGCTGCACAATGAAATGATACTTGAGCTAATAAAGTGTCAGGTTACCATAGGCTAGCCAAATGTGAGGCGAATTAGAAAAATAAAAATTAGAAAATAACGGGAACATTTCAGCGACATTTAAAAAATTGTCAAACGCTTCTTTAACCCTTTCAGGACGGATGTAACCTTCTGGTTACATGAACTTCGCAAGGCATTTTAAGCTAATTCTAACTGAATTCTCCGATTTTTTTTGCACGTCGGCATACAGAATTTTGTCAAATGCAGGGTGGTTTTCTTCTTTGTTCGCAATCGTCATTGACTTGTCCACAATGAAAGAGAAAGTATGTGCTGGTACGGATTTCGAACGTATCCTCACAATTCGCAGTTTTGTGAGCCGAACAAAAATCGTGTGGAAGTCTCAGTTATTATAAATTTTGTTCCAGTATGAACTTAGTCATGCCTACAAAGACATTATGTAAAAAATTGGAATAAATCAGAAAATCTTCGAAATGCGTTGCGTTCAAATAAATGTAACCTTTATGTTACATCCGACAGAAGTCACCAAAATCGTACACTGGTGACTTATGCCGGATGTAACCAATTGGTTACATTTTTTTATTTTCTCAATTATGTGAATATCACAAACTTTTTATATTATTTGTGTTATTTCACCCCTGGGCAACTCGTTTCCGAAGAAAAAAATATTTCGGGTTAGAAAATAATTCAGGCATGAATAGGTTAACTCCATAACAGCTTTCAAACGATCAACCATGTATCGAGCCAAGTATGGAACAAAAGAGTTTCTAAATTTGTTAGTTCTCGAATAGGGAATAACATAGTGACTTCGAGTGGAGGAAAAAGATTCACAAGAAGCAAGGCTTTTGTTCAGTGGATGTGAATAATCAGAAAAAATAGTTGCGATGAACCTGATGCATTCACGAAAGTGACGATCAGCAATAGTGTCTCGAATGTCATCTGCAGGAACACAACTCAATCTTTAGATGAGCCTGATACTTCTTCTGATCATCATAAAATCCTTTTCCAAAAGGCCAGGAAAAATTACTGGGGAAGCGTAAAGGAGGTGCGGAATGATGCAAGAAAAAACAAAAATTTGAATAACTTTTAGTGGTATGGAGAGAGAACGGAGGCGAAGTGCATAGAATGACATTTGGCGCATCTTTTGAATTGATTAGTTACATGTTTGGTCCAGCTAAGATTGTCGGATATTGTTACGCCAAGATACTTGAAGCTGTAACATCTTTCGAACACAGAGCCGTTAAACGAAACGCGAGGAATTTCATCATGAAGGGCTAGATAACGCTGTCCAGTCATATTGGAAAATATCATCTCGTTGCATTTTGAGGGATTCAAAGATAAACCAAACGTGGATGACCATTGACCAATGTTCGTAACCACTGATGCTAAAACATGTTGCTCGATCCGAAGATTATGATTCAATGCAACGGCAACGTCATCAGCGTATTTAATAGTAAGTGTCGAAGGGTCACAAGGAAGAGTAGAAATGTAAAGCGAAAATAAAAATGGGGACAGTATTGCACCCTGAAGGACACCACGCGGAGACGGTATTTCACGGGAGGCTTCTCCGTTCACAAGTGTATATTGGAGACGACCCTCAAAGTAGGATGCAATCCAATGAAGGATATTTGTTGTAACGTCACGGTCAAATAATTTTTGCAATAAAGAGTTTCTCAGAACACTGTTGAAAGCATTTGTATAATCCAGAAAACAAATTTGGACGGCTTTCGATTTACTATTAAAAGAACGTGTGATATAATCCGTAAGCAAAGCGACAGCATCAACTGTTGATCGATTTTTACGGTAAGCGAACTGAGAAGCATCGTGTACCAGAGAGCTGGATGCCATTCTTCGTAGTACAATGCTCTCAAATGATTTAGGCAACTGCGAGGTGCACGCGATCGGGCGGTATTTACCAGGATCTTTTTTGGGATCGGGGTTATACAGACAGATTTCCAGCAATCAGGCATAATTGCTTTTTCTATGCAACGATTGAAAATGGATGTGATGGGGGATGAAATTTCTGTAGCACATTCCTTTAGTACAATGTGAAAGAGTTTGTCTGGTTCTGCAGCCTTAAAACTTGAGACAGCTGAAAGTGCGCCAAAGACCTCGGGTACGTTAGTAAAGGGTGAATTGGAGAATGCGGATGGGGGTAAAATAAAGTTCTGTGCACAGACATTATCGGTTATGCAGGGCACAAAAGATTCGTTCAAGGAATTAACATCCAAAATTGATGGGGATTTCTTGTAATTATTTCTGCAAATTTGTTTCAGCTCACGCCATAGGTGACGACTATCTTTCGTTCTAAGAAGCGTGTTCGTGTACAGCTTTTCAAGACTTCGAATTTCGAACTTGATTAACTGAGAAAGATGCGCAACAGTGTTACAATCATGCATTTCAAATGCTTTCTCTTTAATTCTTCCTAAGCGCTTTAAATGGGCAGAGGAAAAATAGTTTCTTTAGGACAAAAATTAAGATAAGATGTCAGAACATCACACTCCATGGAGACATCATTTTCATGAAAAATGTTGAAATCAGTGGTATAGAGCATGTCCTTCAGGGCTGAAATATTGTCAGGTTGACAAGCTCTAAAAGTCACCGTTTTGCCATTTCTGCGGGTGAGGTATCTATGCCCAGTGCTTTCATAAATTTTAGGAAGAAGTTTGATAACACAAGGGTCAGAATTACCAACTGGAGCAAACTTGCGGGCGTGAAACAAATGAGGTGCATTTGTTAGGGCGAAATCCAAAAATGAGTCACCTCGAGTCGAGAAATGAACAATATTTTTGAGAGACAATAGGGAAAACATAGATAAATTGCAGTCATTCAGGTCACCAACTAGAAGAAGCAAAGAATTATGAAAAAGAGTAAGTTTTATTAAGAGTTCATCAATAAATGCGTTAAAAACGTTAGATGGACAATTGGGGATAACATAAGCATTTATGAAAATAAGGGATTGAAAATTGGAAAGATGACGGGGTTTGCATTCAACAGCCAGGCAGGATATCTCGCGGTCACCAGAAGTAAAAATCTGTTTGCAGTACGAACACCAGTCAGTTCGAATGTAAGTAATTACTCCGCCACCACGATTCACTGAGGGACAGGTTCGGTCGGGTCGAAAACAGCAGTATCCTTCAATAGAAACCAACTCATTATCTATTGCCGAATGAAGCCAGGTTTCTTGAAACATGGCAACGGCTGTATGCTTTGAAATTTTCGAAGTGAGTAGTTGTGAAATTTCACCGTACTTGGACCACGATGAACAAACGTTCGATGATAAAATACAAGGTAAGGGCATTCTAGAAATGGCATGACGTCGGCGAAGGGCGGCTTGCCAACCTGCACGATGTTTCCTCTTCTTTTTTAATGTTCGTTTCAATATGTTATCCAATTTTTGCCGAATACTAAAGCCAAAGTTTTTTATGTCAGAATTCTCACTATAAAACACGGCATCGCGTAATTGTTTTAAACTGTGGGCGTTATAAATCGACCTTTGTTGATGCGAAAACATGACGAATTAAGAAAACGATAGCGGTTGAACGTATCAAAAATGACGAAAAATAATGTGGAGATAAAATGATTGTTGACGGCCGATTTGAAGGCCCCGCTTCATGTTTATCATATTTCTACGGAAGCTACAGCGCTAGCACATTCTTACTCCTTAAAATATCTCGAAATGTATCACGTATTTTTAATCTTGTTGAAACCTATCAGCTTGAACCAGTTCATCATTTCAAGTGTCTTGTTTCAACCATTGCGGAAAATCACTCGCTAGACACGAAGGCGATCGATAAGGCATAGCAGCTGTCATTCTGTCCCGATTCAACTCTCGTGTTTGGGGTAACCGAAGTTGACTATAAAGACAAAGATGATGGCAACAAGCGCGTGCGTACTGAATGCCTTCTGTAAGGCAATGTAAAATGGTCGTATTGCGAAAGATCTATTATGTGGAGGTTATCGAACTGAATGTTATTCATAGGCTCTAGCAACAACGGGAGGCATTTCGATTATGCTCTCATTCGCTAAGTTGAACAACAGAAATCGTGTACTCTTCCGGGTGCTTTCAAGCCTCTCTAAAAGACAAAAAGATCGTATCACAGTTCCCTCTATAATCCTTATTATACCAGTTATAAACATACTTCTGGATGCAATACAACGACAGCCCATAATACCATGGTACTCCCATCATAAACCACAATTCTTTCGAATAAAATTCCGGTCAATGAATTTGTCCAAACTTACGATCAAAACCAATTGTCGATCATAAATTTGAGCTCCGATTTTGCAATTGTAATGTGCACACATTCACCGAAATTCGATCTCTAAACCACATTGTATTGCACACGAATGTGGTTGCCAAATTATGCATGGGGCCATTATGGACCTGATACTTACCCACCGCGGTCATTGTTTTGATGTACTTTACGATTTGCTGCGCACAGATTCCGGTGCAACACGTTTTCGTGTCTAGACACTTCGGTTTATAAACTTCTTAGTGGAATTCTATTATTGCTAAACCGGAGCTTCGTCGGCTTCCGGTAGTGACCTGTTCGACGATTTCAGTGCCTTAACTTAACCCTTTAGCGACCAACTTTTTTGCTGATTGGGAAAAAATATTTTTGTAAATTTTTTACACTGAAATTATAACTATAGGGCATAATTATACATATAAATACTTAAAAGTTTAATTCCGAAGGAAAATTTATAAGAGGACCGTACGGTCCACTTGGACCTGAGACAGCTTAAACAAAAGAAGGCCATACGGTCCTATTGGACTTGAGGGAAAATTTCATGCAAATTAGTGATAAATATTTCCTTTCTTTGTGTATTATTTTTTAAAATAAAACATGATTGTACAATATAAAAATCAAATTTACAACTAGAAGCAAATTTACAACTACACAGTCCTTTAACAGGTCAGTTACAGTTTCAAAACAGTTTAGTTTTGATGAAAAGCTTCAAAGCAGTTCCTGTTTCGCTCACAACACAGATGTAAAACGCATTTCTTGCAAAACATGTGTATTTTGCCTTTGCAACCTGGGTTTTTACACATTCCTCTGTTCTCATGAAAAGTTGGTAAGTGATTTACACCATCATTCCTGATACTTTCATCTGTAATTGGTACTGTTGCTTTTCCTGTTTTCCTTTTCTTTGAATACTTTTGCTGCACACTCTCATCTGATTGTCTCCCTCTCCTCTTAAGAGTGTGCTTTCCACTTTTGATCAAGGAATTTGCCAGCTGCAGTTTGAAGTCACATAAGGATGTCTTATTATAGTATGCAACTCCCTTAGATTTTTCAGCTCTTCGCAATAGTAAGTAGCTGTTCACCACTGCCATGTCAAACAAGTGAAATATTAGTCTGAAATAATATTTCTTAGTACGGAAATTCATGCGGTAGTATGCCATGTACTGGTCATGCAGATCAGTACCCCCCATATTATTGTTGTAGCATGACACAATATTAGGAACTACTACCTGTATCCTCTCCTTTGCTTTGCGGTCAAATTTCTCTCACTGATGTAATGGAGCAGACATCGGGAAACTAGAAGCAAGGCACTTGAATTCAATGAAGAATTGTCAACCAAATGTAGATTAGATTTTATGTTTTCCCATCTTTTACGTGGCATTGTTTGAGCAATGTTTTCATTCAAAGCATGAGCTGACCAATGAAGGCGAGTGTTATCAATTTTGGTCACTGACATTTGCATGCATATTACCAACCACTGTTCAAATTCCAAATTAGTTAGATTAAGGGGTTTTGATGGATCGTTTTGCAGAGCATACAAATTAGTTTGTTCACAAATTTGTTCTATTAGGTCATCAGATACCAGACTCTTGAAGTAAAGCATTGGAGACTCAATGTTGTCATTCTCGATAAGATGGCAGTCAAATACGTGAACATCCTCTTCCGTATGTGAAGTTCTCATAGAATGCCAATAAATACGATCAGATTTATTCCTTATGCTTGTAACTGCAGTGTCAACACAACGTTGTTCAGTAAGTATGTTCTCTTGATCCTTCACATTGTGTTCATCTTCACTGAAATTTTGCATGAGGGCTTCAAAATCAGGATATAGAACATCATCATCAGAAAAATCTGACTCTACATCACTTGTACAATCTAGTGTGGCTACTTTACTGGCGATGCTGCTGGGCTTCATCCTCGTACCTAAAAACAAGAAACTTGTAGGTATATATTTTGCTCAATTCAAAAATCACTTGTTACGTCACATCGCCTTACTACAGCACAATTATATAATTCCAACCATGGAACATGCATCACAAGCTTGGACTCCGTGGTTGAAAAAGGATATAATATTGCTTGACAAAATATACCATCGCGCAACCAAACTCGTAAGAGGTTTCCGTAAACTAGCGTACGAGGAACGATTGAAAAAACTGAGGATCCCCACTCCCCTCCAAAGAAGCCTTCGAAGCGATGTGATACTGACATATAAAATATTGAATACCCCACATCATCCCTTAAACATTTATTCGAATACCGTGATTCACGTCATACACGCAGCCACTCAGCGACACTGCAAATTCCACACTCCCGTATCAGCTGTCGCCGATATTTTTATTGTGTACGTGTCTGTTTCCTTTGGAATTCCCTACCCGAAACTCTTGTCATCTCTCCCAGCATCGGAACGTTTATTCGAAATTTGGATACTTATTTGTTGCATAACGATTTGACGACACCTGCGTATTGATTCATGGTAACTATACAACTTGACTCTACTTGACATTACATGTTTATTTTATACCTATTTCCTGAATGTATATTTACTATGATATGGTAATTGTGAAGCTATGTGCTTTTTGTAACCATAAATTCTTGAATCTTGAATCTTGAATCTTGAATAAATTGCTGATAATAATTGACAAATGATTATGAACAAAAGATGGAATACATTTGGGAAATATTTAAATCCCAAAATATGTCGTGTATTCTGTGACAAAATATATATCAAGATTATAAATTAAACTATAACATTCGAATCATTTCTTTTGTAGCTATATGATCTTTATTTATTTGAGGTTTTATATTCAAAAGATCATGTCATACTACTTGGCTATGCAACAATCAAAGGCTCTAAATAATGTGTTTGAAATACAAATAATTCCATTGTTATGTTGTTTTGAAATGATGAATGTCATTGGAAATATTAATATCTGCCGAAATATCTAGTTAGACAATTAATTTGGTGATAATAAATAGTAATATTCGGAAAACGAATCATCAAGACCAACTAGACCATACAGTCCTCTTTTACTTGTGCCTTTCCCAAGACCAAGTGGACCGTATGGTCCTCTTTACAAAATATAATGTAAATATCTTGATAAAAACAAAAAACGTCATTCTAAAGACTTTAAGTTTCAACTCAAATACTCATCTTTCACCAATAAATTATTTAGAGTCAAATCTCACCTGGTGTATGTGCCATTTTAGTTACAAAAATGAATTTTTAAGGAGAACAGAACAGTACGTCTATAGCTCGCAAAGACCTTCTGCATACTGATGGAATGACGCACACTGAGAGCCAGACAGTATAAGAACGATGCTTCGACATGTCTGGACTCATTCAAACCTCGCAGCAACCGAATATTGTTCACTGTTTAATTATTAGAACAGTTATCCAAAAGAGGACCGTATGGTCCTTTTGGTCGCTAAAGGGAAAATCCACTGGGAACGACAATCGACGGTGTTGAGACATTCATTCAGTCCTCTCCGTGCCGGGTGGCACATGAGGCGAAGACAACTTCACGTCAGTGGTTCCGGTCTATCGCTGCTTCCGTTGCCGTCTGCACCGTGAATCCTTGTGCATGTAGTGCGCGTTCCAACGTTCTGCGCCAAGTTTACTTGGGCCGTCCCCTTTTTCGTTTACCTTGCGGATGCCAGTACATGGCTACCTTCGTACGCGAACTGGGATCCATCCTGCAGACATGACCGAACCACGGATCTGCTGTCATCGTTTCCGTAGCAATGTAGGTTTTACGGGATAGGGTTGCTAGCCCTAAGCCCAACCCTCCTCCTCTCTCACACGGGCTTGGGACCGTCCTTGGCGGAGTTGCGGTGTTGAGTGGTGAACAATAAAAGAGCCTAGCGATTGGTATTGCATTGCTAAGAGACTACAGGTAGATTTGATTGTTTCGGTTCAGAAATTGAAGAAAGTGGAAAAAGCTCTCGCATTTACTTTCAAATTGATCTTACAGTTTCGTAAAATTAATGAGCTTGCGTTCAGAGAGCTGGTAATTGGTTTGTGTTTGTTGCAGTTCTTGCAGGAGTCGATACTGATCAACTAATTGCTCGCTTCTCCGTCAACCACTTATGTTCAGTAGTTCAAGAACGTTAACAAATGTTTCTGACATGAATCAGATTTACAGAACTCCTGCTTCTATGTAGGTAGTATGTTTTTGGATTCCAGGTGACGAGCAATATTGTTAGTCACTCAGTAGCCCGCGTTGAACGAATGGGATGAAGTTGAACACTTCATTTGGGTATTTGAATGCTTTTACTTATTACACACACATCTCAACCGGTTTCATGCTGTTTGCCCTCATCGTGTAGGGACAGTAGGATCAAATTGCCAATTACGTGCCCATACACACGCATATGGTTTTAAACCTATCGCCGTGAACAAAGATCCACAACCAACAAACGGTTCCTTGTCGTTTTCACTTATCATGTAGATAAAGTACATGCTTTGAAACATTAGAACAATGGTAAACAAGTTGCTTACGCGAGCCAATTTTGGATAAGATTAGCACAAACACCAAAACATTTCGGCGGTTTTCCCCAAACACCTTCGAAAATTTCGCTAGGGCCACTTTCACTGTGGCATCGTTGCTTCGAGAATTTAATCCAATTTATTTGCACAAATAAGATGCGTTCAGAGAGTTTGCATTTTAGTCACACGAGGATCTCTTAACTTATTTCCGTTTGTTGTAGTTCATGGAGTAGTCGATAGTGATCAACTAATTGCTAGCTCCTTCGCCAAACTTTTGTGTTCAGTCGGTCAGGACAATACATTTCAATGTGTTTTGGCGTTAGGTTTTAGATTATTTCATCTTGATTCCATCACATACCATGAAATTTACCAGGCTGATGTCGGTGCAATAGTCATTTGCGCAACGTGTATCAAACCACTGGACCTCTTCCTAGCTGCACAATTTTAATGTTTTGGTGTTTACTAGAAATGCTGGGATATTTTCATCCAGGCAATCAGCCTTAAATACAGCCAACCGCTTGTCATTCATACGTAAAAAGAGCTACTTTGGGTGGACAATTTGTATTTAATTCGAAGATACAGAAGTTAATTCTGGTTGATGTGGTTTGCTGAGGTAGGCTGTGACAGATTGCCTCAATAGCATGTAAGCTTGTT
>JACCGJ010010695.1:0-12030 GCA_013407085.1 Atriophallophorus winterbourni | reverse complement strand
GATTGCAAAAACTGAGACTTCCTACTCCACTTCAAAGAAGCCTTCGGAGTGATGTGATACTAACATACACAATATTAAATACCCCACATCATTTAAGCGATATTTGGAGAATATGTTGTTAATATTTGTGACTACTCATCCGTGACAAGGTCATCGAACTATTCACAAACTTGATCACGACGATCCATAGTAGAAGCACTGGACTCGATTTTCGCTCTTATTCGAGTTCATCAGCAGTGCATATCCTCCACTTCGGGTGGGATTCGAACCCCCGACCATCACCATTGTAGTCCCATGCCTTAACGACATGGGCTACCGTCCACCGTTTGACCAATCGCAATTAAGCGTTTATGAACTGTTCTCCAGAGTGGCACATCTAAGTAGCTTTGTTTGCCCGACAAGTCCAAAAGGAGCCAGTAACATCTGTTGTGGTCGCCCAACCGAACAGATTTCCGTGTCAGGTCTTCCCATCGGATACAGTGTAAGCTAACATCGATTATATCTGATGGGCATTGTTGTTTAAGCGATATTTGGAGAATATGTTGTTTATATTTGTGACTACTCATCCGTGCCAAGCCCATCGAACTATTCACCACCACCCCGCATCATCCTTGAAAATATTTGTTCGAATACCGTGAGTCACAACATACACGTAGCCACTCAGCGACACTACAAATTCCCCACTCTCGTATAGGCTGTCGCCGATATTTTCATTCTGTACGTGACTGTTTTCTTTGGAATGCCCTCCCCGAAACTATAGTCATCGCTCCCAGCGTCGAAACTTCCATTCGAAATTTGGACAGATATTTGTTACAAAACGATTTAAAGACACATGCGTATAGACTCATAGTAAGCATTCAGCTGGACTACACTTGAAATTACATTATTATTTTTATTCGTTTTTCCTGAACGAATATTTAGTATGACATGGTAATTGTGAAGCTATGTGCATTTTGTGACCATAACTTCTTGAAACTTGAATGTTGGCAAAATTAAAAGAAAGTTCATCGATCAATTCCTACCTTCGTTGTGAAATTTCGAATACAGATTTACAGGGCATTAAAACCAATTTATTTTGCAATCTCCTATCGGATGTGGAAAATGATCGGTAGCGCCAGATGAAAGCATAACGAGGCGATTAGCTGATTAGATACAATAAAAGTCAAACCGGAAACTGGTAGGCCGAGAACCACTTTGCGGTCGCAGAGTTTAATCTTCATTGATTCAAATTGGCAAGCCACATGAGAAATAGAAACGTGTTAACTTAATGGTTGTGGCTCTGTGCTGCAGTAGGAGCCGAACGCGAATAATTCAGTGCGCGTCGCCATGGAAACGAATCAAATCATATATAGTTAGATTTTTTATTTATTGTCATAGATTGTTTTTAATCGCAATCTTACTGTCGCTACCACATGAGTGTAATCAGCATGAAACTGTTGGAACGTGCAAAACAGATAATCGATTGGAATATGTTTGTGACCGATCGTGTATTCATAATGCGAAGAAATTTGAGTGCAGTCGGTTAGAGCAATTTATGGGTAACATTTCACTTCTGACACAGAAGCTTCGTCAGACCAAGGGTGCTAGTCAGGACAGGGAAAAGTAAGTAAAGTAAAGTAATAGTCAACCCATCACCACTTATTTGACCTTACCGCTAAACAGCCTATAATATTGACTTTGTTGAAGGGAGCTTTGAGATACACAATTCATTTGATATTTGTTATAATTTCAGCAATTTTTCTTTTTATTTGGTTGAAGAGAAATGTGGTGAACGGATTTTACATTCACTTGATGGATAGAATTTTGTTTTTTGTCGTGCATAATTAACACCAGTTCGGTTTGACAAGTAACTCACGTTTTGAAAAGTCATAAAATTTAAGTTGCATGATCAGATTATCAACTCTAGATAAAGCCGAATACCTATCATTATTTGTCGATACGTCATTTTGGTTTATGTAGATTCAGCTAACCCTGGAATACTTTGCTGAGTGTCCTGTTCCGCAGTTAAAATAAATGGCAATTGATTGGTCCGTAGGTATCCTTCAATCGCATGCATTTCAGGGCTGATAGCCGAAGCAATCAATGCTTGCAGTTGGACGGAGACTATTGTACATGTGGAACAGCGATTGTAACAAATAATACGTACATATGAGAATATGGCACAAAGGCGGCAAGTTCCATGGCTCGTCCACCGCAAAGTTACACTGCACGGATGTGAAATCGTGCAGTACCTCTTTGTTGTGCAGCGTGCTGAACTGATTTGCCACCGGTATTGAGCTGCATGCGCAAAAAAAAACGCTGGAGACTCAATGGGATTGCTATTTCCTTACCCAAAAATGTCTAGGCCTGGCAAGCTGTCAGTATCTTAGCCCCCATGCAGTCTGACTGTGGGGAACTTTGCCTGGATAAGGCTTGTGATTTCATTTCTATCCTGAATGAATTATTAAATCAAGCGTAGGTGCGCGTTTTAAAAGCCACCTTTCATGATATTTACATTTGCCAAGTAAATTCCTCTCTTGTTAAGCAACTGTTTCAAAAATCAAACGTATTCTACTTACTCGCTGATTCCGTGTGGCTAAGTAGCGGTCACGAAAGAAAACAACTTTAGTCACATTATGTAATAGTGGCATACAAGTATAACTTTGTTTACCACTTTAGCACTGTTTCAAGGCTCACTGAACCCGATCTTACTGTCTCCACCTGACGACGGCAAACAGCCAGAAACCGGTAGTGGTAAGGGATGGGGATGTGAGCAACGCATTACTTTGGTCATCCATAAGCGCCTTGAGTGCTTGACCAAGTATCGCTTTGTGATTCTGTGTTTGAACATCGTGGTTCGTTGTACGAACCCTATGCAACAGTGACATACAAGTATAACTGTTTAGTCGCATTAATCTAGCAAGAAGCTCCGTTTAATTTTAAAAAGGATTAAAGATTTTTCAACTCAGTGAAACAGCGTCTCAGAACTATCACGAACTGGGTCGTGGTATGAGACTTATGCTTCGCTACTTGAAGTTGATCACTAAATATCAGTAAAAAATGCTGCACATTGCCGCAAATATTTGTGACAAAGACAATTACACCTCAAGGAAACTGGAAGCACGGATTGCAGGGCTCATGTTTTTAGCCAGATTAATTACAAAGTAACACGAAGCAGGAAAAGCAAATCAGCAAGCGTGCAAAACCAATGCGTTCTAGCAAATTACACTACGCGTACAACAAGCTGCTTGTTCATCTAGTTTCACTTTATGCGATTTCAAATATGTTTACGGCATATGGAAGTACAAGCCTGACACATGGAAAGTGCCGCACAGCCATGGACTGCATGCGGGCTGAGATACTGTCAGGTTGATATAGGATAAAAAATTATCATACACAATAAACTACATTGGCGTCATTGACATTGGTGTGTAGCTATGTCGCGTAAGATTTCCAACTAACTATTAGGTGGGTATTTTGGCCCCAGCCCGGCAAATAAATACATCCCGCTGAGCCTTGCATTATGAGATCCGCTTTATCCTATTGCGTCATGTCATTGACAGACCTAGCCTCTACGGGGCACTATGATTGGATGGACGGTATGTTAAGCAATTGTAAGGCGTTTTATATGTGGTCAGAAAGTGTCACGCGATTATACTCGATCCCGCTACATCTCAAGTTCATGTTTTGATAGTTGGAATCGCGTGTCACAATGCATTCTATGTTTTTCTCAACACGTGACGGACTCTCCGTTGATGGGGATATTTAAAGCGACATTGGACTTACATATACAAATGAACATCATCATCACTATTATTTTTTTACATTTTCGTTCATACTGTAATCCAGTGTTCGCTTGTTTACCCATAAATCCGTAAATCCTATAACGTGTCAAAATCATCGCAAATGAAATACTATCAGCAGTAATTTTAGTCCCCGGCATCGTGGTCCTAACATACATTTGCAGACATCAATATTAGCGGTGTAGACTGCAATACTAACGTATGATCCAGGTTGTAGGCTGCTGGACAGTGATTTTAAGTCAAATTTGGCAAGGTTTGTTATGACTTTAGATTAGAAACAAAGATGAACACAGTGATGATTAGGTCCGTCTAGGTATAAGTACGGGATGGCATCTGGATTAGTGTAACTCTTGATTCTAACGAATGTAGAATAATCGTTGCGTGGTGTTCGGTACCTGGTAAACTCAGCCATATTACTCACCCATGAAACCCACCTAAGTCGCTCCTGATTAGAATTGGTTGTGTCAAACATGCAATACCTCATATGATCGTTGGCACCTAGTGCCTAGGATGCTTCCAATGCCGCTTCTTTTAGCCCAAACCCGTTGCCTTTACCTAAAGGACACTCAAACCTAACGAAAAAATTACTCGGCTGTAGAGGTCTACGCAACAGTTAAATCTATCAGGGAAAAATGGCACTATCTACTTGGTAGACCACGTAGATACGTTGCTGACCTGCGCTCAGTTACCTATATTTGTGGCGGTCAGAAGAGTTCAATCAAAAACGATAAGAAACCGCACTGGGAAATCGAGGTTTCCGAATAAAAGTAAGAAAATCATGTATCCGACACTACCACGTAACGCATGTGCGTCCATTTCAAACGCTGAACCACTGTGGGAGTTGCATGACCAACTGTCACAAAGAAATAACCCTAATCTTTTATTTCGTCCGGTGCATGAATCCACCTTATTCTATGGACGATGTCAAACGAGCTATTGCGAAAATAAAACCGAGGATTTTCATGTCCTCCGGTTCTTTTGTTAAACGAACACAGCCTTCCCTTATCTTCAAGTACTTGGAATCGCTACTTGCAACGTTAATAGACGAATTCTCTCGATTAGCTTGCCTTTCCATGCGCGGATTTGTCATCAGCGACTGCGATTGGCTGCCTCACAATTTTTTGCGTTTTTCGGGATGCCATCCTATATCCACTCTCGCAGAGGTTCATCCTTCTTGTCTGTCGAACTTGAAAACTTTCTGATAAATGAATCGCCATGAGCAACAAAGCGGCTTATAATCCCAAATGCGACGACCAGGTCGAACGTCTCAGTAGCAAAATAATAAGATTTGAGTCAAAAACTCAATTTACCTACAACTCGTTGGGAGAATGTTTTACCTGATGCTTTACACAGCCTCCCGTCATTGCTGTGCACGTCTATGAACCACACACCTCATGAACGCATATTGGTGGAAGAAGTGAAACTCTTAAGCTAACTAAAAATACACCCATATCACTAATCGAGATCGCATAACCAAAATTGTATCACTCCGCCGTTTAACCCCAACAGTTCTAGAAACGACAATACACTTTTATGCTAATCCCGACTCTGATACGAACAGTAAACAGCGGATGTTGGATGAAACACAAAGATCACAACAATGCTTCGCGATTATTTGAACTGTTGTCGCTTACACTAAATTAGCAGAAAAACAGCAACGTGTTCCCCCCCTACGGTCTGAGAAACCGTGAAATCTAAAATTTATTCGACCTGAACATTAATTAATAACTCAACCTGCTTCAAAACTGGAGTGAATGTCATGATTATTCCCCGCTTGTGCTGTACTTCTTTTATATACACTTAGCTTCGTATTTAAATTTTAGCACACCCACTCTCGTTCCAGGTAGGTAAAGCGTTATTTATTCTATACATACGTGACATAACTTGAACTCAATTCGGATCTCATTCTACAACGTAAAAGGTACATAAATTAACGCGCTGGGATAAAGCTCACCGAATCGCCAGGCTGTCGGAAATTTGTTTGCTTTGGTGCGGTCCAAAAATGCACCCAATAGTTGGTTGTAAACTTTAAGCTACAAACCGGTCAGTCGCACCGATGTAGTTTGTCGTTGTTTACAGCAGTATATTTTACAAAAATCAAAATCAGCGAAACAAAACAAGCTGCTTCTAATACGTTCGCATTTCCGCTTCGGACCAGTTCTTCACGGCGATATTATATCTAATTTAGCTTCGAGTGACTAGCTTTAAAATTTCTCAAGATCGTGCTTAGTAGCCATTTTCTCAAAACAACCCATCTCAAGTTGTTTCGACTGATGTCATAGTAATTGTAGACCATAGAACGTTGCAAAAAGCAGCAGGTTTGCAGATTATTGACCCATCTAAGCGACGTTAAACTATTTCGAAAAAAATCCTGCTGCAGTGGATTTATCATCTTCGATGAGAGACGAATCATAGACATAATGTACGTTACATGAATATCCAAGCGGCTATACGCAGCAGTTTTTCTGTCACAGCTCATCAACATGCCTAAGTATGGGCAACTTTGCAACACGTGCTGCGAATGAAGCGGCATGAGTCAGGCTTATGCTCAACATCTAACGAGCCGTTGAATTAGGAAAGATGCCAAGTCAGAACATAATCGGCATGTTAGCTGCGTAATTTATATACAATAAAGGAATTAATGCAAGGACAATAAAAACGAAGTTCAGCGGTCTTCCATATAACTTGAAATTTCCATGACATCAGGGAGCTCACTAATGTTGACCTCGAATCGATTTTGAACTTCATTGAGAATTTGGGCATCATGTTCGTCAGAAACGAAGGTAATGGCTAGACCTTTGGTGCCGAATCGACCAGCGCGAGCAACCTAAAAGAGATAGTTTTGAAAACTATTAATATTCTGAAAAAAGCGTGATCGTCCGGTTAAATAAGAGAAGTGCAGGAACAATAACACAATTGCGAGTGTGGCACGATACTCAAGAATATCAGCAAGTGCATTGCGAGGCGAATATTAGATTGATGCCATTTATATGATATTAAAAATACGTAAAGGAGGACAGAGATGCAAAATTGTATGAAAATGAACCTATCGAAATACGCAAACGTACGCGTGAAGCCAGTCCCTGCTACAGCTACTAAAATATTGGAATATTAACAGCCGAATTTTATAAGCCGTAGTATTTTGCCATGAGAGTTTATATAGATAATACTCTCAATATCAATATAACGATGAACGGATGTGCAATCGTGCAGCATTTATGTGCTGTGCGGCAAACATCGTGATTGGCCAATGGTAGTGAGCTGCATGCTGAAACACGCTGGAGTCTCACTACCATTTCTATTTTCCCCCTCATATCTGTCTAGGCCTGGGCAACCTGACAGTATCTTAGCCCACGTGCAGTCTCTGACTGTGCGGCACTTTGCCTGGATCAGGCTTGTGCTTTCATACATACAACGATGAACAATCTTGTGACGCGAATACCAATTACTCGAAACGATAGGGTCAATCAGAATTTCGTTGAGAAATATCATAACCTAGTTATTACTGCATAATTATGCTGCCAGTCAGAATAATGCTTTGTAAAATATATAATGTAAACGGGTTTCTGTCTAAAGTAGAGAAATCATCAGCGCATGTCGCCACTGGGTTATAGTTAACAATAGCACTCTAATAGGTATCTTATTCCTCTTCACAGGAAAATTGTGTAACCAGGTTGTCCTGAACACAGAAAAATTGTGGAATTATGCTTAAATGAGATGTAAATGTTGTCAACTAAAAAAGCGAATTTAAAAATACTGACAACCGCACGCAGCGGTTAAATTGGGGGAATAAATAGCAACTGTTTTTTGAACATCTTGATTTTAAGGTTACTTTGAAGTTCACTCTAGAGTTTGTACAGCAGCCACAGCGAGACGGCGAAAATGAGATGATTGCAAATCGAGTCTCAAATTAAAATTGCACTGCTGATGAAACATTCTCACACAAAGGGTAAATAATTTTTCAGTTTATGTTGAGTTTAGAAATCCACGATTTATCTGCTTTACATTAGAATATGCCCAGGACTTAGACACCCGATGTGCAATCACACGGTATATGATGGTATAGGCAAAGTGCTGCAGTCAGAGACTGCACGTGGGCTAAGTTATAGTCAGGTTGCCCAGGCCTAGACGGTACTTTCGTGCTTCAACAATAGCGTTATCACATTATTCTGGGCTTTGGCAACCAGACAGTATCTTTGCCTACGTGCAGTCTGAATGTGCGTCACTGCCTGGATCAAGCTTATTTTAGGCATACATATAATTTTGACTCATTATCAAGTGTATGTTAGATATTGAATTTGTTTCACTGCGATGGAAACTGTTTATGGTGAACTTCTGTAAAGCAAATGGGTAAGCATCGATAGTAAAAAATATTCGGGCTGTGTAAAGGCTTGACTTGAGATAACTTACCCTGTGCAAATACGTATCAGAATCTTCTGGCATATCATAATTAAATACAATGTTGACCCGTTCTATGTCCATTCCACGACCAAAGAGGTTGGTTGCGACCAAAAGACGCTTCTGAAAATTTTTGAATGCCTGATAACGTTCGAGGCGTTCTTCTTGCGACATCTGTCGGTGCATTGCGATAGCCGGAAAGTTTTGTTCGACCAACAGTTGAGCGAGAGCCATACAACGTTGAACGGATTTGACGAATATGATCACCTGAAAAAAAACGAAGATGGCTAAACTTTCAGATGCACAAGAGAACACACATGCAAGCCAAACTTGCTTCAGTATTAGCATGGCAAACATCATGGAAAACCGCATACCTGGTTGAATTGCAGTTCGTCAAGTAGTTCGAAGAGCTTCCTGTTCTTTTCGTTTTCTTTAACTTTGACGTAATGCTGCCGCAACCCGTGCAGGGTTAACTTTGAGTCGTTTTCGATGAAGATTTCCAATGGCTGAAAAAGATGCGAAATGAAATGCACACCTCAAAAAGGTGCTAAATGAAGTTGACGAAAACTACTGCAAAACCGTTGGGTTGGGATCAGCCAGTTGGTCCACATGGAACTGCTCATTAAATGAAAGCCCCACATTCCGAGAAGCCACGAACGAACGAACGAACCAATTTTCATGTCCGTAAGAAGTGGAACTGAGAAGTAACGCTGGAACGCTCGTTTAGTGGTGCTTCATGGATGCGGCAATCCTACTTGACCCAACAAAAAACCAAGGTACCGTATTTCTTTCAGATTTTACGGTGCCCAGGTAGCAAGGTGGTAACGAATTGGTGCACAGGTAACGTACATCTTGCATAAAGTTTCGGCAAACCGGGCGTATCTCCTTGCTCATTGTAGCACTGAACATCATCACTTGTTTTTGGTGGGGTGTCATGCGAAATATCTCCTGAACATCACGCCGCATATCTATTTAATTAGAAACATATGAAACATACCGAGCGTATCCAGCATTTTATCACATTCGTCGATGATGAAATGCTTGACATGTTGAAGTTTTAGTGATTTGCTCTGCACAAGATCCAGTATGCGCCCGGGTGTCCCGACCACGATATGAAAGGTGGATTTGGACAAGGTTTCCATATCCTTTCTTACAGGTAAACCACCGAAAAATACACCGACCTAACGAGAGTTATTCATATCTGACTAGCAAACCTTAATCTTTGGCAAATATTTTGAAAAACGTTCGTATTCCTTGCTGATTTGGAACGCCAGTTCTCTGGTATGGCAGAGAACAAGGACGCTTGTATTGGTATCTTCTTCGGGATCCAATTGTTGAAGCGTAGCGATTACAAACACGGCCGTCTTTCCCATCCCTGATTTTGCTTGGCACAAGACATCCATACTCAAAATAGCCTGGGGGATGCACTCATGTTGCACTTCGGAAGGATGTTCGAAGCCACAGTCCACGATCGCGCGAAGTAATTCAGGCTTCAAAATAAAATCGCGAAATCCAGAACTGTGAATGGTGACATAAGCTCCCTTAACACCTTTCTTTGCCGGAGCTTCGCCATTTTGACGAGCGTCGGCAACGGACTCCTGCTCTTCATCTTCATAATCGAGGAGTTCGGATTCGTCGGCCATAATGTTTGAATATTTAAATGTAGTAAAAATATTCAATAAAACAAATTGTTTGAGTTTAGAAAAAGAAAGAGTCAAATCATTGGTACTCATTAAAAAGAAACCATTTTAGCACAATTAATAATTTGTAATATTATACTGTGGTCGAAAATCATTAACTGAACTAGCATAGTTGATTGAGCGGGCGTTTGAATAATTCACTGCAATTTAATCGTTTGTGTTCAGTTCAGTTCAGTTCAGTTTGCACAGGACAGTATGTGGCTAACAAGCCAATCGAGCGTCCAGAATTTCTTTCGGTGGAAAGCTGCAGAGAAGCCCCACCACTGCCAAAACGTTTATTCTTTTTGTCTATTTGAAATCTTCGCCGATCGCGAAGCCAAGAGATTATCCGGGTTGAACTTAGGAAGCACCGCGTTATAGCCGATGCTGGAAAAAGAAAAAGCAGTTTCTCTTCACCAGCACGGTGAGAGGTCAGCTGGAGTAGCATTGTATAATAAAAATAAAACTCTAGCCCTCACTATATTTGCGGAAATAACGCTGAAAGATGAAAAACCTAAGCTTGTAAAGCAATTAAGGAGAGTATTCAGGAAACAACTTACCCCAGTTGCGGTCCAACCCCTGCTTAAAACTAGACACGGTACTGCAGGATATAAGTTTTCTGGAAGAATGTTCCAGAAAGTTAACAACCCCAAGGCTGAAAAAGTGTTTCCTGGAGTCTAGCCGACATCGTTTCTTAGCAATTTTAAGTGAGTGGCCCCGGTGCCCAGCTCGGGGCTTAAGGTAAAGAAGTCGTTCATTTGCACGCCACTCAAACCCTTCAAGATCTTAAAGGTTTCTATTAAGTCACCTCCTAAACGACGGCGCCTAATGGAGAAAAGATCGAGAAGCATTAGGTGCATAGCGTACGGTTTCCTACTCTGACCTTCAATAATGCGAGTTGCGAGGCGCTGTACACTTTCAAGTCAAAGGATGTCCTTTTTGTAGTGAGGACACCACGCCTGAACACAGTATTCAAGATGCGGCCGAACTAATGCCTTGTACAGTGGCAGGAATACATCGGGTCTTCTGCTTGATAGCACTGATTTCAGCCGAAAAAGTACCTTGCGTGCACGCTGAGCCGCAGCGGCACATTGGTCCTCCCATTTCAAGTCAGCCCTAACCAGTACACCCAAATCCTTAACACACTGTGTGGCGTTAACACTGAGGGAATTCCCCGCCACCTGGACCGAAATCTTATCAACCAGTGTTGACAAGAGTTGGCTCTTATTTAAGTTCAGTGGGAGATCCCACTAGTATGACCAGTTTATGACCCGCTCAAGGTCGTGCATCAAGGTCTATTCATCCGTTGATCCGATGAATTTCACATCATCCGCGAAAATGAAGCATGGGCACTTCAATTCAGAGGACAAGTCATCGATGAAAATCAGGAATAGAATGTGCTCGCAACATTATGTGGCATATACGGTTGGGGAAATATGAAGCGCTACCGAGTTAAATTGAAAAGTCCAACCATTGAATCCAGTGGATTTAATCGTCTTGATTTTTTCTAAATATTTCATGTTTCAAGATCAAGTTCAAGTTGCCAGGGCTGAGGGACTAAAAGCCAATCACGCGCCACCAGATTTTCTCCGACGGTATGCGGTTGAGCACCCGGCACTTCGATATCGAGCATAAAGTTCGTACTTTTCACACGTTCTTGTTTCCGGATATTTGGAAAGTAAGGTAGGGCTTCTCTTCACCAGCACGGTGAGAGGTCAGCTATTCAGGAAACAATGCAATAATATGCGTGAACAATGTATGGTGTATGAAATCACTTGCCTAGTCGAGGCAAAGTGAAAAACAGTCATAGACTGCATGTGGGTTAATTTGTTGTCAGGTTGCCCAGGCATAGACGGATATTGGCATTGGAATGTATGTGGCTGATAAGCTGATGATAATTTTAGAATTTTCACGTTAGTTATATGCTTTTTAGGATCATTCACTCCCGCTTGATTTAGTTATTTTGTCTTTTGGTGTATTCTGCTTAACGACAGGCGCTGATGCAGTTAGAATTATCAAGACCGTCCTTCGAATATCCCGATCGCTAGATCTCATATTGGTGAAAGGTGAAGAGGTTTTTCCACCAGGATGGTGAGAGGCCAGCTATGAACTTATCGTTCATATGAAAAGAGTATTTGTTCTTCCTGTTTCCTGTTTAATTTCTGTTTTCT
>JACCGJ010010693.1:0-12920 GCA_013407085.1 Atriophallophorus winterbourni | reverse complement strand
ACGAGATCCCACAACGTGTTCGCAAAGCGGGTGCAGCGTTTGCTAACCTTCGCCACCTGTGGCGTCGACGCGATGTTTCACTCCATACTGAAGGCCGAGTGTACAACACAGTGGTGCGTGCTACACTCCTTTATGGCGGCGAAACCTGGTCTATCCGAGCGGAAGATGTCCGTCGGCTTTCTGTTTTTGACACCTGTTGCCTGCGTAGGATTGATCGCATTCGGTGGCAGCATCGCGTTACAAATATAGATGTCTGCTAGCAGGTGTTAGGACCAGGTGGCCACGGACTGAGAGAAATGCTGATGCTTGCTCGTTTGCGAAGGTTGAAGCCTCATAGAAGATAACCATATCGCGCCTTATTAGCAGAACCTAGCGGAAGCTAGGTGGCCAGTCCATGGCATGGCTCGTTGAGAGGAAGAAACTCACCATAGCGCTAGGCTCAGTTGGGCGGGGTCTACATGATCCAATAGCTGTCCTGAAACCTTACGAGATATCGCGGCAAACGGAAGTCAGTGGCGTCAGTGTATTTTATTATGTGCCATAATTTTAACCCGGTATTTTTATATTATATATAATATAAAAAGAAAACAATCACAAAATCGCATGCAGTGCAACTACAATAACAAGCTGACTTTTGCGCATTGGTTTTAACATATTCTGCATGCCTGCTTTCCCTTTTCACGCGCTTGCTTATCTGCTTATCTTGCTTCATATTGCTTGGCACTTTGTCTGGCTCCAGACTTGTGCTTCATGATTATGATGATGATGATGAAGATGATAATGATGACGATGATGCTGAATGAGACAGATTGATCAAAATCATTTCATTTGATGATACACGAGATCCCAATTGCCTGAAGTAATGTAAAGGAAAATGTTTGTGACCGATCGGGGAATCATAATCATGAAAAAAGAAAGTTTGTAATAAATCGGTGAGGGGTCATTGACACGTCTTCGTAAGACAAGGTGAAGTAATCCTGTTGATGGACTAAGATCTCGACAAAAGGCTGGATTTCGGAAAAGCTAAGCTCAATCTGTTCAGCTAACTTACTCGAAAAAAACGTATTTTAAATTTATTTCTGGTTTAAGCTTACTCATTAGTAACTAAACCATAAGAATTAATCCCACGCTATCTGTGATTTGACACAAAAGACCGGATCCTTCACAAGCTTCACCAAGTTCAGTCTCAACGATTTAAAAGTAACGGAAACATTTTTATTTGAGTCGTGTCAAAGCACAAGTTACTAAATTTAACATCACTTTGCTGAGAGCGAGCTAGCTTAGACTTTAGAGTCGGTCATACTTATCATTGATTTGTTTTGAATTAAGCAACTGGTTTAAAATAGCACAATATGGCGGTATGCACACACGCGCAAAAAAATCGATAACTGTTTACACGTTTTTTCTCTCCAAAAAATCTTCTTTGTTCACCGAATTGGAACTATATTACAGTGCCGTAAATCCAGCTGAAAAACGAACTCTGTTTTTGCGTGAAACGCAAACCAACAAAAATGCAATGTTTCAAAATTGATTTTTGTGCGATTAATACTTGTTCCGAGAGACGGGACAGATTTTAGCATATTAACCGCGCTTCAACAGTTTCTCCATTTATTTGCTATAACACCGCTCCTTCGCTGTATCAAAACTCGGGGATCCTGATTGTATTATATAAACTTGACAAGTAAAAACTGTCCGAACTGGGTTCTAGCTTGTTTCTGTTATAGAAGCATTCAATCTCTAACTTCTGGCCTGCACGAGTGGCTCCCCGAACTGCTTCTACCAACAGGAAAAAGCGCGAGTGACGGGCGCCTGAAAACCAGTTTGCTTCGGGAAGATGGAGCTCGTCAACCTGGGAGGGAATTTGATTTAACGAAGGGAAAACCCTGATTTTCAACCTCCGCTGCCTTGCGGGATACCCGATCGCGGAAAAGGCTTCAGGAGAAAAACGCGAGGAAATATCTGAAGCAGAGTCTGGTAGACACGCCACCTCTTTCTGGCAACTCCCTGCTGGCTCGCAGGTTGCACTTGGTTATGCAAAGGCTAGAAATGCTGACTCGAACAAACGCCGACCGGTGCTGGGGACGCCGCTTTGTACCCAAATTCCCAAGACTCTTTATTGAAGCCGACTCATCCGCCAGGAGAAGATAGTCGCACAAAGTAAAGTAAGTAGAAGCGGTAAATGCAGATATATTGTGTCTGTAGAAGAAAATATACCCTGACAGTCGCAAAGCCGAAAGAATGCGGTCTTGGAAAAATGCGTGAAGTCGTTTTAAATGACTACGTGTTTGAAAACAAGAACGCAATGAACTGTTGCTTTCTTCTCGAAGACCTTGGCTGGGCGTTGGCATCATACATATCATTCAAGAACACTTGGCGAGCATTCTACAAAAGTGCATTTTATGATTACGGAAATCATGTCCAATCGCCAAACACTTTACGATTTGAAGCAACCGTCTGCAAAGGCTGATGAACTTCGCCGATGAAACAACGACGAGGACGCTATCAAAAAAAGATGGCGGAGGAGCAAGTCTTTAAGACGCACTACACCTGCTCATTTGGACCGAAAGTTGAACAATGATAAACCAAATAAATGTGACTTCTAACAACAAAGTTAGCCAATTAGAAAGCAATTAATTGTCATTATTGAATAGTGTATTTTTCTGTGGTTAAGTTCAAACAACTAGCATAATAAAAATGTTCATTTTCATGCATTTCCAAAGCACACCTCCTAACCAGTTTCGTGCTGTTTGCACGCATCAGGTAGGGACAGTAAGATCAGGATCCGCATGCGCTTGAAACAGTGGAGGAATGGTAAACTCGTTGCGATTGTATGCCACTGTTGGATAAGGCTGGTACGACGAACCTGTTCAATCACATGAGCCCACACTCATGTAGATGGGTTAAACTCATAGGCTTGAGCAATCATTCCTTATCTGCAGGCATTTCAGTCATAACAGCCTCACGTACTGTTTCTACCTATTGTGTAGTGGCAGGCTCGGTTTTCACAAATGTTTGATGTCTATAGGATATCCCGTATATCGATTGATTCTCGTTTGAAAATATTTCAGTTTGAAAAAAGCCAAACCATGTTAGAAAAATCACTTTATTTTTTTCAAAACCAGATCAATCAATCAAACATATCCCCCATGTATTCTTCCCACGGGATATCCTCGTATTCTCTTCGCAGACGAATCAAAATCCTGCCAGTGTCCACCCCTACTTTACATTTGCCAATTTTCAACGGTTCAATCGATGATCGCTCCAAATAAAGCACATCCCGATTCGACTTGGATCCCGACATTCGCTGGATCTCCAACCGAACTCGTCTCTCTTCTACCGTGAATCGGATTTTCGCATTTTTGGCTTCTCGACACTTGGGAATGTCCCTCATGCTGTCCAATAAACTGGGGGAATCTGGGAGCAAGAATGGGACGGTCGCGCAGATAATGAAGTCATTGCCATTGATGCGCTAGCCGAAGTTCATCGGTACGTAATGCAATTCCGTTTTGTCGCTCATATCGCGTGCAGGTGGTTAACAGTTTTGTTAATGTTTTTGGGGGGTTATTTTTCTGTTTTATAGTCGCTAGGTTATCGACCGTTGTTTTAGAGTGCAAACACATTGGTGGGTGGATGTCTGTGAATGCCTGAGAACAATTCAAAAAAGATTCCATCAGCTGAACTTGCGTGCAAGTAAACTTTTACCAAGCTGATGGAATTTATGATACATCGGTGAATTCGGATACCTTCATAGCTTTGCTCTTTGTACGTGGCTGGATTAGGTAGCTTCGAGCACAACTGCTGAACCTCTGGCGACTTATCTCAACATTTGAGTCATCGCGCCACAAATGTTGTTGTTGTCGACCATGGATGTACATCACAATCGCATGAATTTTCATGTTCTACAGCTTTTTGAATGACTAAACAGTCCGATTTGGGAGGAACAATCTCTCCCGTATCGCTTGCAATGATGGTCAGAACTTGGTTGTAATGCTTTACGCCGGCGGCGTGATCTGCGTCCAGCAGCTCCCCGGGTTGTAGACGACGCTTTGCACAATGTGTGAGCAGTCAAGAACAAGTTATTTCCAACTCGCGGGGTCAAAGCCAAGTGCTTTCATGACTCTTTTGCAAAAGACTTTGTACCGGTCTGCCCAATGGTCGACTTCCTAATTGCAATTGCACAACGAGCCACGTTAAATACACCCGAGTTGCACTCACGTCGATCGATGGGATATCGATTCATCTCCGAGGTCAACCAGTCCAACGGTAATCGCACAACGCAAGAGAACCCCAGTTGGTCAAATGCGTTTATTACGCGAAAGACAAATAACAAAACACACCCGCGCATCTTCTATTAATAAAACAAACAACCACAACACTGATCCTGAAACGAGTCTGCCCTGGTTGTCACTTTGATCTGATTTGTCGGTCGATTTCGTGCCAACCGTGATATTTGAAGCCCTCGCCACGCAGGGCTCGTTTGACCGACATTGACAAATCATTAAAATGCCACGGATGTTGTACGTCTTCTTATGGTTTCGAAGATATTGTCGCTCTAACTGTTCTAAAGCAATCTTTCCCAATCCCGAAATATTAAAAGTTCGCAACGGTGAAACCGGCGGAACTGCTTCTACTGACAGGAGGAAGGGCGAAGGCGGCTGACTGACGACTCAATACCAGCTTGCAGGTGGAGCTCTTGGGTTCACGAAGGCGGTCCACCTCGGAGAAGAAAAACCCCTATCTCAAACCTCCACTGCAATATGGCTACATTCAATAATGGGAAAGGCTTCAGGTGACGTATATCCTAGGCTTACCAGGCAATTTGGTGCGGTGAAATCTCGTGTCGGGAAGGTTCAGTTAAGCACAGACTAGTGAACGATCAGTGTCACAGTCTGCGCTCAGATATGATCTGGTGAGAAGTACGCTTCCTATATTAGTGCGCCTAAGAAGAATAGGATCAAGCTGATGCCAATGCTTAGAGCGAGGATATTTCCAAGAGAACTTATGGCGTGGTTTTGTTTGAAAGGTGTTACTGACACAAAGACTGAACCGTGTGCACAATTCTAAAAGGCGTTGTCTATTTTCTTTGCTTTTACCTATTCAGAACCTCCCGAGACAGTTTTGCCATGACTCGTAATCAGCTCCAACTCTGGTATTGAAATCACCTAATATCACTACCGTTTTTAGTGGCACGTTGTTGAGGACTGTTGTGAGGTTATGATAAAAAGCGTCTTTTTTAGCAAGCGTCGCAGAGAGTGTCGTTGCATAAACGTTGACCAACATAATGGTTTCAGTAATGCACTTCAGATTTGAAGTCCAAATCCGTTCGCTCCCACTGCTGCTTGGTTCTGTTGCTTTTAATATGTCGTTTCGCACGGCAAACCCATCTCCATGCAGTCGAGGCTCATAAGAGCCCATTTTGTTTCAAAATGTGTAATCTCTTTCTGTTAGTTTACCAGTGACTGGTAATCACGTCTCTTGTAGGTCAGCAACGTCGACATTCAGCCTCTTTAGCTCATTGTTAATCACGACTGACTTTCTTACGCCTCTAAAATTCGAGACGTCGTCATGAAATCCTGGAAGCATGGACCGGACGTTTCAGGTTCCCAGTTTCAGAGCTGAGCTTTGTTGTTTAGTAGTTTGTTTTGATGATGCTGGAACAATACCGTTTGCTTGTCGGTTGATTCCTAATCCCCATGCAGCCAATGAAGATAGCAGACCGTGGCGAGACTGCACCTTATAGACTGTGGGCTGCCCAGCTTGATGCGGGCGGTAGCCGTCCAATGAGACCTGAAAGCCCCAGGCGCTGAGCTCTACGCCAGTCGAGCCATAGCATTTAACCGGTATCTGCTGCTCCTCGTGTTATTATCCGTAAAAGCGGAGTGTAGTGTCCTTTCCATTGGTGCGCTTTGATGTACGTCAGGGCAGTTCAACTCGAATGTTGAGATAAGTCGCCAGATGTTCGGCAGCTGTGCTCGAAGCTACCTAATCCAGCCACGTACAAAGAGCAAAACTATGAAGGCATCCGAATTCACCGATGTATCATAAATTCCATCAGCTTGATAAAAGTTTACTTGCACACAAGTTCAGCTGATGGAACCTTTTTTGAATTGTTCTCAGGCATTCACAGACACCCACCCACCAATGTGATTGCACTCTGACACAACGGTCGATAACGTAGCGACTATAAAACACAAAAACAACCCTTCCGCCGAAACATTAACAAAACTGTTAACCACATGCACGCGATATGAGCGACAAAAAGGAATTGCATTACGTACCGATGAACTTCGACGAGCGCATCAATGGCAATGACTTTATTATCTGCGCGACCGTCCCATTTTTGCTCCCAGATTCCCACAGTTTATTGGACAGCATGAGGGACATTCTCAAGTGTCGAGAAGCCAAAAATGTGGGAATCCGATTCACGGTAGAAGAGAGACGAATTCGGTTGGAGATCCAGCGAATTTCGGGATCCAAGTCGAATGGGGATGTGCTTTATTTGGAGCGATCATCGATTGAACCGTTGAAAATTGGCAAATGTAAAGTAGGGGTGGATACTGGCAGGATTTTGATTCGTCTGCGAAGAGAATGCGAGGATATCCCTTGGGAAGAATACATGGGGAATATGTTTTGATTGTTTGATCTGGTTTATAAAAAAATAAAGTGATTTCTCTAACATGGTTTGGCTTTTTTCAAACTGAAATATTTTCAAACGCTCAAAAGCGAATCTTCAGTTAGGCCCTTGTGGTGTGTACTGATGACGGCGTTCTAGCGACGACTTTGTCGTTTGAACCCCTCTCGTCTTAATTCACAAAACAACGATCGAATTCCTAATCTTATTATTTGGAATAACAGCGTTGTGCCGTAGAATCAAGTTTGAAGAAACAAGAGGAATGTAAATGGAGAAAAAGGCAGTATTGTTGCTGTTGATGTTATTGTCTCCTCGTGTCATTTGAATATTTTGAAAAGTGGTCGATATCACTGGCCGGGCGGCGAAGATCGATAATTGTACACGTAATGCTGATTCACCTTTGAATTCACCTTAAATTGTTTGGCCAACGGTAGTGAGGTGCATGCGAGTACACGCTGGAGTCTCACTACCATTACTATTTCCATTTCCCCCCTCATATCTGTCTAGGCTCGGGCAACCTGACAGTATCTTAGCCCACGTGCAGTCTCTGACTGTGCGGCACTTTGCCTGGATCAGGCTTGTGCTTTCATACATACATACACCTTTGAATCGTGTGTCGACGAAAGGTAGAATAAGTAGACGTGTACAATGATGAATGTGTAGACTCACTAGTCAGCTACAAATCCAATGTTGAACATTATGGAAAGATTTCATCCTATTACGACTTGGATAACAATGCAACCTGGACTCAAAAGGGCGCTTCATTTGTTATACGCCAATAACATTTTCAATATGTGTATACCCTATATCCATTGTATTGTATTTTTTGGTCTACTTCGGTCGATGTCGACCATGGATGTACATCACAATCGCGTGAATGTTCATGTTCTGCAGCTTTCGGAATGACTAAACATTCTGATTCGAGAGGAACAATCTCTCTAGCAGAGCTGGCATCGATAGTCAGAACTCGGTTGTATTGCATCATTTGCACGCCGGCAGCGTGATCTGCGTTCAGCGGCCAAGAGCTGTATCTGCTTCTCTCCAGCTTGCAGACGACGCTTTACATAGTGCCTCAATGAGAGTGGTCAAGAGCAAGTTCTTCCCAACTCGCGGGGTCAATGCCAAGAGCTTTCATATCTCATTTGCGGACGTCTTTGTACAGCAAGTGCGATCTGCCCAATGTTCGACTTCCAAATTGCAACTCGAATATGTCGTAGAAGCATTTTTATCAATAACTGAACGACGATATACTTCTGCTTGAAACTCCACAACACAGAGCGGCAAGGCTCCTTTTTGCGCTATCTACTAATTTATTCGAAACGCGAGGCCGCATTATAAACCAGCATTCTGTCCGACAGCAGGGGATCACAATTTTGCATTTGAACTGTACTCACTCAAGCAATCCAACCTTGTAGATATTTGTCACATTTGTCTCATAACACCATCGGGTGCTGTTACTCCTTTAATATTTGTTAACATCATAACAGGTTGCACTGTCGCAAATACGTATTTTCCGTTCGCAGTGTGCAATTTTGGATTAGTTTCCGTACTCAATTTGCACAATCTAAAACTATCGACGCTTTTTTCAATCACGTAATACTCATGTGGATAACGACATTATTCCAAGATAATTTGTACAATCTTTTTTGTGACTTTAATACTACATTTATATAACATATAATCTATTATTAAATCTATGAAGAGTGGCGTTCCCGAAGCCAAATTAAATTGTTTTCTGTTTAACAGTGGCATACAAGTATACACACGACAGGTTAAACACAAAGCAAATCCGAAAAAATAAAAAAAAACTGTTCTAATGCTTTTGTGTCGGAGTGTAATTTTTATCGATTATTCAAACTACGCGAATAACCTTGAAATATCCAAGGTCATTTTTGGTCTCGATCCTTTGTTTCTTTTCTTTTCTTCATAATCACATAACAGAAACGTTTCGTACGTTCCATGCATATTTCAATGCCGCAAAAGCAAGTAAACCATAAAAATTCAAAATGCAACAAGACAAAACTAGTTGCCTATTTTTATCGATTTTATTATTGATTAATTTTGAAGATGTATTTTCTAATATTTGGATGTTGCTTATAGCTCGGGCAGTTACGTTCGATAACTAGTTTATAGGTGTTTGCCTTCATCAGGTGGAGACAGTAAGATTAGGTTCAGTGAGACTTGAAACAGTGGTAAAGTGATAAACAAAGTTATATTTGAATGCTACTCTTGCTTAGGGTTCGTACAATGAACCACGATGTTCAAACACAGAATCACATATTGATTCGTGGTCAAGCACTCGAAGCGCTTATGGATGACCAAAGTAATGTGTTGCTCACATCCCCGCACTTACACACCACTACCGGTTTCTTGCTGCTTCTTGGTAAAGTGTTTATTTTCAAACAATCAACCTGATCACAAACGACCAATGTTTAATGGTGCTCACATTCTCACACTTAACCCTTATTACCGCTTTCGGGAAGTATACACTGTAATCACATGAAGACAACTCAGTTTGAGTAAATTGACCTCAAAACTGATAATTAAATTTCATACATCGGATCAATAATCAATAAAAAATTGATTTTAAGTCAAGAGATTCAAGTGCCTCCGACTTATCGATTTTGTATTTTGCCCAAATCCCCCGCATTTACACTCGAGATCTGACTTTTGACTCTTTGCCATCATCGATGAAAGACAAGGACGTTCGATTTTAAGGAAGCTTGATACATCGGGATAAGGGTTAACAATGTTAGGTGTAACCACTGTTCAATGGGGTTCGTATAACGAATCCCAATGTTCATAATACTCCGTGCCAGTGACATCCTTCGCAATTACACACCAGTTTTTTACCACTGATAAGATGCAAGTCGAACTTTTCACAGCACAAATGGTAAACATTAATATGATTAAAATGTGGGAATACCGGAGAATTTTCACTGGGACCGAGCTTAAACAAGACATACTATTTTGTGAATATTATCTGCAAGAATTTTTCGTCAGCGACCTTGACACATTTGCATCCAGATATCTAGATGAGAATTGAATTTCGACTCTCAAGCATTGGCATTTGATTTAATTAAATTCGAGAATGTATTTAATTTGAACGTTTGTGACTACTCATGAGTACCAAGTCATGTCAAATATTCACAAAGTTGATTACGATAGTCCATAATGGACACGAGTTTGAAACGTATTTGAGCAGATCAGCAGTGCGTATCCTCTGACTCGGGTAGGGTATCGAACTCCGACCATCAACGTCGTAATTTAATGTTGAATATAATTGAATTATGATGATATAATTAATTGAATAATTATTTTCACAGAACGCAAGAGTGAACACTTGTTTTGTGACACTTATGATGCATAATCTCCAGAATTTTCTATCTAATAAGCTATCGATAATAGTTTTAAATATTGTTCAGATGCCTTAACAAATTAATAAATAAGTTAAGAGTACTGTCAAAGATCCAGCGAAGGGTATGCACTGCTGATGAGCACAAATAAGAGCGAAACTCGATTCCAGTGCTTCCGTTATGCACCGTCGTGATCAACTTTGTGAATAGTTCGATGGGCTTGGCACGGATGAGTAGTCATAAATATAAACAACATATTCTACAACTATCGCTTAAACAACAATGCCCATCAGATCTAATCAGTGTTAGCCTACACTGTATCCGGTAAGAAGACCTGTCACAGATATTTGTTGGGTTGGGCGACCACAATAGATGATGCTGGCTCCTTCTGAACTGGTCGGGCAAACAAAGCTACTCAAATGTGCCAGTCTGCAGAACAGTTCATAAACGCTTAATTGCGATCAGTCAAACGGTGGACAGTAGACCAGGTCGTTACGGCGTGGGACTACAATGGTGATGGTCGGGGTTCGAACCCACCCCCGAAGTGAAGGATATGCTCTGCTGATGGGCTCAAATAAGAGCGTAACTCGAGCCCAGTGCTTCCATTATGGACCGTCGTGATCAACTTTGTGAGTAGTTCGATGGGCTTGGCACGAATGTGTAGTCACAATTCAGCCTGTTTTTTGGTTATGAGCAGTGCCTATTCAAACCCTTCCTCAACGGTCGATGCAAATATACATTGTTGGGTTAACGAGATGTCTTTCCGATGTTCGCCTAACCTCCGTTTAAAAGGTAACCACTGCTCCCGGTCAAACCAATCTCAAAACGTCAAGTAATTTATGCTCAGTAATTTTCATTGGTTAACAGCTTCGCAGGCACGCGTGTTAAATATTTATTTCATTACTACTACTTGTTAGTAGACAAAATGTTAGATAATAAAAGCGTCTTCCGTCAAGCTGGTCGCATTGTTATCCTTCAGGGAGGCCCAACGCTCGATGGTGAGGTTTCTTGGAAGGAATTTTGTTCAGGGGGACTGTGGCTTTGGATGGAAAAATGAGGGAATAAAAATTAGTGTTAAGCGTGTAAGTTTTAACATTTATGATGAATAAAGTTATAGATACCTTAGAAGCATGAACAGGAATCATCTTTGAGCTGACGTATTCAACTATCGTGGTTTATTTAGCGAAGCCTATTTAAAAGTGGCTTGATTTTATCGCTGGTCCACCTATTTACTGTTTCAAGACATATTGAACTGAATCTTAATGTCTCCATCTGATGACGGCGAACGGCCAGAAGTTGGAGAAATGGCTCATCTTTACTTGTCTTGACTGCTTCAAGATTGTTCTATGCTACATATAAACGCGGTGTTTTGTTTGGCGGATCGACTTTTAACACTGGCACCACCTCTCCGATATTATAAGGCTCAATGAACCGAATCATACTGTCTTCATGTCGGGACGCAAGCGAAAAGAATCCAGTTTCGGGGAGGAAGGTTATGAGCATCGCAATACATTGGTTATTTTGAGCATCTTGCCCGGTTGTTCAGGATTTCTGATTGGCTGCAACATATAGACCAATAAGAAACCGCCTTCAGAGAATGTATAACGTGAATTCGGCAAACCCGGCGGCCACACAAACCGTAAAAGACTCAACGCATTACAATCACGAAAAGCTTCGAATGTCGAATAGTTGATGATTTTATCTGGCTTGATGACAAAACGTTCGACAACAACTACGCAAGCTCGGCAAACACATTGTGAACATCATCCACATTCGGAGCTACGAATATTGTCCTCTATTGATGTACGAAGTCTATTCGAAAGCATATTTTTGACAATATAGAACATCATCATCCACGAAACGCATTTAGGTCTCCTAGCTTTCAAGAGCAGGTCTACAGAGCATGTTAACCGTATTACGACAGCGTCGCCTGCGGTGGCTTGGTCATGTCGACAGAATGGAAAATGGTCGTATTCAGAAAGATCTACTCTATGGACAGACCGCATTCGCGGTACAAATACGTTTGCGAAAGAGATCTGAAAGCTCTTGGAATTGACCGCGCGAATTTGGAAGAACTTGCTCTTGACCGCTCACATTGGAGGCATTGTGTAGGCTAGGGAGGAGCAGATACAGCTCTTGGCTGCTGAACGCAGATCACGCCGCCGGCGTACAACGGACGCCCTACATCCGAGTTCTGACCATCGTTGCAAGCGCTGCGGGAGAGATTGTTCCTCCCGAATCGGACTGTTTAGTCATTCCAAAAGCTGTAATACATGAATTCCTTCGATTCTGATGTACATGCATGGTCGACATCGACCGAAGGAGGCCAAAAACAACACTTTGTAACAGTTTGGACACATACCAACCGCGTACATGATGGTTAACTTCCAACGTGGGTTCTGTGGTAGCTTTGTTTGAAGACACGAGTCCTTCAAGCGAAGGCGCCGCGTTTTAAACTCTTTCCATGGTCGCAGTGTGCTCAACTGTGCTTCGCAAAGAATACCGAAAATGTATGCTGCATATCGACAATAATTAGATAAAAGGCTATCACCTACTACCCTGAGAAGTAAATAGCAAAGGACTCAGTGAAATCATAAGCGACTTTTCGACAAAGGGGACCAGCTCTGATGATATCGAGCAAGATGTTCAAACACATTTGAATGAAGACACTGAAAGAACCCTATCATAGCGCTGTTCATACGGGACCTAGGAGTCAATGGACTTTTTATTGATTTATTTATATTCTCTGCCTTGTCAAAAACTTCCCTCTCTTCATAGTGTGCAGATGTGAATTGTATTCGTGATGAGTGGTAATCACAAGATCTCGAGTGATGTGAACAAAACGCCATTCTGCGGTACAACACGAGATTACAAAGCGCCGTAACGTTTGTAATAGTTCGGGCAAAAGAAGAGCGGTTCGAGGGAAAACCCCA